>VDFB02117414.1:36498-51546 GCA_007258455.2 Sequoia sempervirens
GATATGCTTGGTCTTTTCAATCCCTTAGATATCAATTCATCCAGTGATTCCTTAAGCTCCATTAACTCAGAAGTTATAATTCTGTAAGGCACTTTAGAAACAAGTTCAAATCCTAGCACTATATCAATAGAGAAGTCAAATATCATTTTTTTTGTAGTCCAGGTAGTTCCTCTGGAAAAACATCCAAATTTTTTCTCAAGATAGGATATTTTTCCATATCTCTCCCTCTAGTTTCCATCATTTGACCTTCTTCAATCTCTTGGTAACTTTGTGGTCAAAATTTGTTAAGACTCTCTTGAGAGTTAAATCCCTTATAATCTTCAAGCTTTTCCATCTTGATTGCAAAGTGAATACACCTAAAATCGATCAAGGCAATTAATTAATTACATACTTGTTATTTAATTAATGACCCCTTTTATTTCATCTACTTATAAATAAATCCTCAATTTATTTATATACTTCACACTTTTCTAAATTCTTCATCTTAAAACCACATTCTACTAAATTTAATTAAATAAACAAATGTCTATAGTTTTTTTTTATTTAATTAAATATTTTCTCAGTAAGATTGAATAATTTCAAATTCAAATTTAGTCACATGTCTACAACACTTTTTGCCACATCATCAAATGTCACATCTAATATTTAAATTCCTAATTTGAATTTAGGCACATGTTGGACACTTGGCAATCTCACACACATGAGTCTCCCATACATTTAGCATGTTGCCTTTGGTAAAAGGAACATCCTCCATGATTCTTCCATCTCCACCTCCCATCTCTCATGTTTGAATGTTGATCGTTGATTGCTACAACATCACAAGATGCTTTGGAAATCCTATAAATACAACCTCTTTCTACAACATTTGAACATCACATATTGGAGTAATCTTATTATTGAAGAATAGCATTGGAGCAATTGGAGCATTTAGAGTTTAAGCATTTAGCATTGATTAATACATAGAAAGTTTGCATTGAATTATCATGTTAGATTTAGAATCATGTCTTAGTTTATAGTTACATTTTAGTTTGTATACATCATTTACATCATATAATCTAACATTTTTATCCATTTTCAATATCACCATTATCATTTGCATCATGCAATCTAATATATGAGCTTACATTTATTGCATTATACAACATCTTGTTTCTCAAGTTGCCATTCTAACAATCATAGTGCATACATGAAATATGAGAGCCAATATGATTTAATGAATCCTTGGGAATAGAGAACAATGAAACATTTTTAGAAATTTGTTTTGCTGCAAGTAGATTAGTTTTATGATTCATATCTTTAATGTAATATGTCTAATTGATGTTTGTGTCCTTTATTATTGGTTTACCAGTTCACCACATTTCACACATACATAAATTAGCACCCACCATGGGGCCCCACCCCATTTTTTAACATTTTTTAGAAAATTTATTTCACAGATTGTAGACATGATCTACTTTTAGCGTGACCAAGAGTTCTTTTAGCACATACGACAAACCTTTTAGTGCATTCAATCTTTGTTACGGTGCATACAAAAGATCTTTTAGTGCACACATCATCTATTTCTCACAGGTGCATGCTGTGTATATACCATGTATTTGATATTTATTTTGACACTTGTTTCTATAAACATAATTCGAGTTTCTTTCTTTTTTAGTGCATCCATTAGTTCTTATAGCACATAGGATAGTTCTTTTAGCACATTAGAATGATCTTTTAGCACATTCAATGACTCTTTTAGCGCATCTATTTAAATTTGCAAAATATTAAGATTTTGAGAACCAATTAATGTTTTCTGTGTTGCAGGTGAATGATATGCTAGTCAAAGACAAATTTATGCAACTAGTGATGATTTATCCAGGGGCTAGATTTTTTTTTTATGCTTTCTTTTGATTAAATTACTAATCTAGTTTAATTACAAGGTTAAATAACTCCTTTTCTTTCGTGCTTGAAGTGATAGGCCTATGCTCTCCCCTTAACTGGGTGATTAGAATTCCAGTCTCACTATTTATGCTTTGTTAACACCTTTAGAGGGCCTACCTTGGGCAAAAAAGTAATCACCCAAGGTAATGACCCAAACCTGGAAGAAGCTAAAGCCAAGCTCTACCACCCGATATATAAATACAAATACTCAAGGAAATTTTAATTATTATGAGGGGTTATAACAACAGGATGGGTAGCAATGGTTATTCGCCACATGTAGAATCTCTGTCGAACGAAAACCCTTACTATGAACTCTAGTGTAGAATCCAACTAAGTCAGTTTTCAAAAACTTACTATATCACGGTGAAAGGGGAGGGAAGAATCTACCCCCAAGATACTCACCATATAACCATTAGGGATTACTAGCAAAAACCAGAGGATGCAACTTTGGTTAAGACCTAGGAAAGGAAAAAACATGGGTTCCCTCTAGGGGGTGACAAGGTTGTGTGAGCTGACATGGTTCCAAGATGTGGGTTGTGATATTTTAAGTGACCCTTGAGAATAGAAAAGTGCTTGAATTGCCTCTCTTGTGTTATACCTATGGAAATCGAAGGAATCACACCATATTATTGAATACACACTCAATGTTTAGTTCCTAGGTGAAAATAATTGTTTGACAACTTGTTAATTTTGGAGCTAAAATTCAAGAAAATCATCCATTTAAACATTCAATTCACACAATTGGCTAACTGGAAACCAAGAAAAATTCCTTGCTCAACAAATTACACCTTGGAAACACTTAAATTTGAAGCAAAACAAATAGAAAAACTGTCCAAAAATGTTGAAAATTTCTAGATTAGCGCATTTATTCTCTGTTCCAATGCATTCTTGAAATCAATTTTATGGTGCATCTATGCAATTTGGCATTGCATCCATTCACCATTTTAGCACATTTAGGCAATTTTGTAGTCCATCTGAGTAGCCTTATAGCTCATCTTTTCACTGTTATAGCGCATCTAAGTAGTCTTATAACACATCCATTCATTGTTATAGTGCGTCTGAGTAGTCTTATAGTGCATTGAGTCAATACATTGGTGTATCCATTCTCTATTTTAGCGCATTGAGGCTGTCTTCTAGTGCATTCAGACTATGTTTGAGTGCATCCATCAAATACAAAACTCAAGAGTGAAATTTATCCCTTATTTCATAGTTTGAACCAAAATTCAGAATCTTTTTCAGCCCAAGATTATTCCTCATGTACCACAAAGTCTAAAACTTGTTAAAACTAACCTCTACAAGTGGAATTCTTCAAATTAAACCAAGATCTAACATCACAAAGTGTCTAAATCATCAATCTAATCATACTTCTGATTATTAAGCTAAGTTTCATCATCAGGATTTGTCATCCTTTCATCATGAAACAAAGTTGTATAATCATATTAAACTTAGTCTTATCAATATGATTTGTTATTCTATTTGAATTAGTATTATCCTTGGCACTCTTCCAAACAAAGATCAAAATTTTAGCTAAATTATAACACTTGTATGCTTGCTCAAACAAGATTACAAAAGCATAAACTCAAGGAAAACAAAATTGAAACTCAAAACACTATGGCTGAAGCTAAAGAAAACCCATTTCATAATGTCCACAACACTGAAGGTGAAGAAATAACTGAGGAAGACATCCGACATGTTGAACAAGATCAAAATTTCCATAAGTTCCTAGAAAATATTTTTGAGAGGGATGGAGAAAAATACTTCCTAATGTTGGCTAATCAAGGTATCAAACTTGCACCTAATTTTGATGTTAATAAATTGAAAGGACCTCCTAAAAATCTAGAAAATGATTCACCAAAGGAAAAACAAGTGGTTTCCTTTACTCATCAAATGAAAAAACTCCAACAAGAAATTATTGGCATGCAAAGGGGAACCTCAAAAATGATACTTGATACAAGACATTTGTCCATATCCTTTTGATCAAGATATCCACATAATTCCTTTCCCTAAACATTGTGAATTCCCAAATTACAAATAATACAATGGTAAAACTGATCTAATAGATCATGTGAGGGAATTTAGAACTATGAGTCTTGAATTCACACATGAAGAAACCTACTTGATAAGGTTGTTTCCATGAAGTCTAGGTGGAAAATTCCTTGAATGGTTCTCCAAACTTACACCACTAGTTAAAACCTTTGAAGAATTGGTTAACAAGTTCATCACCCAATATTCTTATAACATCCAACATGACATAACAATGAAAGACCTTTTCAACTTGAAACAAAAGAAGGGTGAATCATTCCTCACTTTTCTAAAAAAATGGAAAAGGTTATTTGCAAGATATTCTCGTCCTGTACCCAAAAAAGAAAAAATGGAAATATTTATTGATAACCTAAATGATGAGATGAGGTACAAATTGAAATTACAATGCCCACCTACCTTCAAAAAATTGATTGAAAATGGAATTAAAATTGAAGAAGCTTTGGTCAAAATAGGAGTTATAAAAATTTATAATGAAAACAATGCATCAAGCTCCTCTAACAACTATAATAACAATGATAAACCAAATTTTTGGGAATGAAACAAGAATGTTGGTAACAATGATGGTGTAACTGAAACACAAAATGAAAAACCAATATTTAACTTGACAATATCTGCCACTAAAACAAATCATATCAACAATCCACCCAACAATCAAAGCAACAACCAAACTATCAATCAAAACAACAATCAAGGTAATGTTGAATCTAAACCACCACCATATCAAACATCATCCAATCGAATAAGATTCATACCTTTGGGACAATCATTAGAATCAACATTAAAGGAGCTTCTTGCAACCAAGGTTATAACACTACTAGAGGTAAGAAATTGGGAACCACAAGTTAAACCTTCATGGTGGAATGACACACATTATTGTGACTTTCATAGAAACAAAGAACATAAAACCAATGAATGCATGCAATTGAAACATTTGATACAGGACCTGATTGATAAAAAAATGATATTTGTAGAAGGACCCCAAACAAACAATGATCATGAAGCATTTAAGAATCCTTTACCAAACTATGAAAAGGGGGAGTCCTCTTCATTTAACACCAAAGGAAAAAATGTAAACTATGTCTATAATACCATGGTTTTTCATATCGAGGAAGTCGATGATCAAACACATGAAAAACAACACTTTATTACAACCGATAGTCCAATAAATGATGACGCCATTGAGAATGAACAATGTTACAACTAAAAATCATCACCATGACATCATCACCACCTCACATCAAATCAATGACCTTGTGCAAGTAAATCTTATCACCAACATTGCTGCAAATGACAATCAAATTATTGTCATCAAAATCATAAAAGAACAAGACAATTCACCGATCAACACAATCACCAGAGGACAAGCCAAGGTAACATTGAAAGGAGCTACCCCTTCCACATCCAAAGCAACTATTGTTCCTATAAATCAATATAACATAGTTGATCAATTACAGAAGATACCCGCTCAAATATCCATATTAGAGCTTCTCAAGATTTCACCAGCGCACAAAGAAATTCTAGAACAACCTCTAGTTGCCACCATGGTATCAAATGATCTAAAAATTGGAAAAATTCTAGATCATTTGGTACAATATCAAACACATAGTGAACAAATGTTTCTCCTTTAGTTGAACATTTGAATGGAACAGTACCCTAAAGGCTTGGCTAACCTCTACAGTAATTCCTCATTTAAGCATGAGATATATGATTCATTAAATTCTACACACAAACAAACAAAGAATAATATTTGATTTGATTTAAATTTGTGATCAGCTATTGAATCAACAAACATAACATTCAAATAAACCACTTAGATTAGTGCTTCATTAATTTGATCAGAGTCATCTTAATCATCCACATAATCTTATAACAATCTTTAAACTAACATTACATGAAGCTCTAAAATGTTGCATTACAATATTTCAACATAATATCCTGACCACTACTTCTTACTAGCATCCTAGCACTTAATTCACATGAATATACAGCTTCATTCAAGCACTTATATTAATTCTTTGAATTAATGGGCAAGAAATGAACCACACAACCACCGAAAACTAGTGGAAATGAACAAAATAATCCTTGATTATATATATCAAAAACTCATAAAACAAGCACATAGGAGAGAAAGTAGTCTTGAAATTGCACTACTCAGTATTATGATGCCAGTTTGCAATCAAAATTACAAAGATATCATAAACTCCAGCCTAAAACAAAACCATAATTGATAAATGTTCTCTATTCCTATTACAATGTTCTCTGTGATGAATTAGAAAAACAACCTCTACCTCAAAAAAATGGAGTAAGAACAACACTTAAGGAAAAATAAAACCCTAAATGTTCATCTGAAGAAGAAACATGGTGTATTATGATTCGTTGATCTGCAACTCCTTTGCTTTCCAAAGACTCTTCATCTTTTCCCTTGTTTTCTTGCTCCTCACTCCACTGCCCTTTAACAGAAAGATATTCCCTTTTTAAAAGACTCATCATTATTTCCATTCAGTATTTTATCCACGTTAAAAGATCCTTTACTTGCAAAAGACTTCACCCCTTTGCTCATTTTTCATCCAACTGCATGAAAATGGTGTTCTCTATAAAAACTCATCTCTAGCAAAAACACTTTGCACAATGAATAAAATATTGAATTTACAAAATTATTTGCCATGCCTTCTTTCTCTTTTGCATTTTTACATATTATTAAAATATTTTCTAGAACAAAAGTTTTTACTTTTATCAATGAAGGCTTTAGTTTTTGCAAAAATATTTACCCAGTCCTCTGATTTCACCCTCAGATTACAATCACTTTAATTTATAGCAACATTCCCAAGTTACATTCGCACATCGCTAATAAATTTGGAAAACCTAATATTTATTAATGATGCCTGATGAAAATAAAACTTCATCCATGGGGAATGCAACATGGAAAAGAATAAATTGATTAGCGATGCACAATGAATATAATGCAGCCAAAGTTTTCTCGAGGGATTAAAATTCATTTAATCACACCAATAAACTACCCATGCAATTCCTTTTACCTTCCCATCGTAATTTATTCACCGCAACAAATAAGACTTTATTTTATTTGTGAAACATTACTCACGACAACCATCATTGCTAATTGGGGATTTGATAAGGGAAGATCATAAGAAATTAGCGATGAGCAAAGCCAGGGAGTGCACCATCACTCATCGTGGATTCATCATGGAGAAGAGGCTTGAGATGAGCGATGAGCAAAGTCATCGCTCCATCGCGGATGCAAAAAGAATCTGAGATATAAACTAGTGATGAGTGATAAAGAGCTCAAAACATACTTCATCGCTAATGTGCAAAAGGAAAGAGACCTCGAATCCATGATGGGTGATGAGAGGACATAGCCATCACACCATCACTAATTTAAATGGGAAAAACAAACCAAAACATTGATCAACCATGAGTTCATCCATGCAGAGTGAAAGTCATGAAAGTCACCTCTGGACCAATCAGAAGCAAGAATCAAACTTTCTTGTCCTCAAAAAAAATTTGAAATGCATTTTATTTTTTCCCATTTATAATTGCGCAATATTTAATATATTTAAAATATTAACATTTGAACTTTAGAAGAATTTGTGACTTCTAATTACGCTTGTTGGCCATTTGAAGAAAATTTATTGTGAGAAAACTGGGACACCTGGAGTCAATATTTTTTGTGTGCAGCCATAATCAATTATTTAGACAAAACCCATTTTCTCTAATTTTTCCCAGCCATAAAAAATTAGGTACCTTCTTTGTAAACTAGCCCCTGGGACATGTTTTCCGCAACTGAAGTACATTAAAATAATGCATCAAATGACCTCCAATTTTGATGAAAATGGATCTATAGAGGTTTTGGACCAAAACAAGAAATGTTTTTTTGTTACATTTTTAAAATTTGAAACTTTTCAAGACACCATTTTTGGCCATGTCATTATCTGAAAGCAATTAAATAACCCATCAAAACTTATCTTGAGAGCCTAAAAATGAGTAGGAATGTTACCATTTGACCCAAGAATTCATTGCAGCAAACAGAATGGAAAAATTCTCCCTGAGGTGAAAGATATTAAATACCAAAGTTTCCTACTTGGACTTTTCTACAATTTCACCTATTAGAAACCAAGCAAGGCTCTCAAAGTCACCACTTTGAAAAAATATCAAAACAACTTATAGGGGCCTACCACTGGAAACATAAGCTCATCTAGGTACACTAAGTATGTGTGCAAGATGAATTTCCTTGAATCATCATTCATCACAAGATATTAAAGGTCAAACTTGACCTCCTTGAAACATTTTGAAAATGTAGATGCAAAAAATGAACAAACTACATTTACTTTTGACCTTGTAAAAATAGAAAATGTGATCATGGGGCTTTGAAATCGAACCAGGTAGTACATGAATGTAGGGAGAATGGAGATCAACTTGCTTTGAATTGTGACCCTCCAAAGTAGGTCACTTGGGTAGATTTCTTAGGTGCACTTTTGAGTGTGCAAAGGAAAATTTTTCAACATGGGCCTTCAAAATTTACAAAACTTCAAGGTGCCATCAGGAAGAAACTAGGCAACAGGTTGTGGAGTGAATTCTTCAATTGAGAGATAATTCCAAAACAGATTCAAATGAATATGAATGGGATTCCATCTCTGAAGAGTCTTGTCATGATAAGGAAATTGATGCACTACAAAATTATACACCAACATGTACAAAGGGATAGAGGTCAAGTTATAGACCACTTGAAATTGAATCACAACATATCGATGACTCAAGTGAAGATGATCATACTTCAAGTGAGAGATAATTTGAAAGAGAGTAACATCATAGACCTCGATGTTACCATTGGAAATTCTAATGATGTGGGCATTATGATACTCACCCCTTTTGACCTTAGCCAATCTAACAATTCCTTGCTATTGATACACCCCGAACTGATTGACTAGGACCTGAATGAGTTGCTTGGCATACCTGTCTTTTCAAACAATGATGCTATTGTAAACTTCCTTTGCTCTAATGATCTTGAAACATGTTCCAAAAAGAAAATCTCATAACAAAGCTTCAGACAAGGGGAGTGCCAAATCTTCCAGCTGCAAAAGGAATATAAAAAATGGATCATTTAGTGAAAACCATTTAATGGCACTATTAGATAAAGAAAAAGTAAAAATAAAGAGCGCATCTCAAGATGGGTGTGTGTAGGGTCATGATGGGTCAAAAAGTGGTGATTTGATGGGTTTGTGTAGGGTATGTGGTTAGCAACTTGTTTTTTACCCAAAATTGATGAAATGAAAATGGTTTTTAGAGGAGATTCTCAGCTTTCAAACAATATAAATTATGGTTTACTTTGAATTTAATAAATAATTATTATTCATTTTCTATTTGAATTACGACTAAAGTCCTAATTGATAGGCTGATTGAAAAACATCTATATTGTGCCAATTTCAAAACTAGAAAAAAACATCAGGATATGTAAAGACTTTAGGGATCTTAACAAATATTTCCAAAAAGATGATTTTACTCTACCTAACATTGACATCATCGTAGACTTGATAGCTGGACATGAAATATTATCACTTATGGATGGGTTTTCAGGTTACAATCAAATAAATATAGCACTTGAAGATCAAGATAAAACAACCTTCACATATCGTTGGGGCACTTTGAGCCACATATTAGAGAGTTATGACCACCATTTTCCATGACATGATGCCCACCTTTATGGAAGATTGTGTAGATGACTTGTTGGCTAAATCATTCACTAGAGAGGGACATATAGAAATTTTAGACAAGATTTTCACCAGACTAGAGAAATTCATTGTGAGGTTGAATCCCAAGAAATGTGTATTTGGTGTAACATTAGCTAAACTTTTGGGGTATATTGTGTCAACTAAAGGTATTGAGGTGGACCCTACAATGGTCAAATCCATCATGGAGATGCCTCCTAAAAATATTAGCCAACTCAGATCTTTACAAGGAAGATTCCAGTCTATCATGAGGTTAATTGTGAAACTAGTTGATAAAACTCACTCTTTCAACCACTTACTACACAAGAATGTCTCTTTCAAATGGGATGACAAGTGTGAATCGATCTTTGATCAACTAAAGCAGTACCTAATGTCAGCACCCATACTGGTACCACCAACCAAAGGAAATCCATTATTACTTTACATTGCAACAACTAAAGTATCTTTGGTTGCTCTACTAGCACAGGAGGACTCCACAAGAAAAGAGGGAAATTTATTACATCAGTAGGACCTTGAATGGTTATTAGATCAACTACACCTTTAATGAGAAATATTGTCTGGTAGTAGTATTTTCCACCCAACAATTGAGATATTACATGTTGACTCATACTATCAAACTCATAGCTAAAATTGATCCATTGAAATATTTACTCAGCAAAGCTACCTTAACAGGAAGACTAGCCAAGTGGGTCATGATATTGAGCGATTTTGATATTAACTACATAGATAGAAAATAAATCAAGGGTCAAGCCATAGTGGATCAACTAGTTGAAGCACCATTGCAAGACAATCATTCAATGAGCATTGAATTTCCAGATGTTGATGTCCTAACAATATTGACACAACAATGGATGTTGTACTTTGATGGCTCTTACACACAACATAGATCAGGTGCAGGAATCTTCTTTATCACACCTCAAGGACATACCATTCCAAAGTCTTACAGATTGATGTTACCTTACACCAACAACATAGTTGAATATGAGGCGTTTATCATTGGAATCAAAGTAGCGGTTGAGTGGAAGATTACAGAGTTGCATGTTTATAGTGATTCTCAACTAGTCATTAACTAGGTGAATGATGATTACCAAATAGAAGATGAAAAATTGATGTCGTATAAAAGAATGGTTGATGACTTCAAAAGGTATTTTGTGGAGATCAAATTTAAGAAAATTCCTAGAGGTGACAACAAAGTTGTTGATGGTATGGCTACCATTTCTTCTCTCTTGCAAATACCTGAAAAACAAGCTCGTTATGAGTTCATGGTGGAATAATTATTTAACCTCGCCTATGAAAAACCCGAATCCCAAGTCATCTACCATCTAGTCGAGGTTGACGCTTTCACCTACGAGAAAATATACACATATTTGAAAGACAATACCATCCCGCCTAACTTATCTCAAAATAAAAAACAAAACTTTATTTGACAAGCATCTCAAAATACCTTGATAGCCAATCTACTTTATTGACGAGGTATTGATCGTACTCTCCTTTGTTGTCTTGAACATAACAAAGCTGAAACCACTTTAGGTGGGGTTCATGAGGGTATCTATGGTACACATTCAAGGACTAACTTTACCTAAGAAACTCCTACATTTGGGGTATTACTGGTTGAATATGGAGAAAGAATCTTTTCAATATGTCAAGAAATGTTAGAAATGCCAAATCCATGGAAACTTGAAACATGCATCAGCACAAGAGTTGAAATTTTTTGCATCAACATGGTCTTTTTTTAGTGGAGATTAGACCTTGTCAGTAAAATACACCCTTCTTCATCCAATGGACACAAGTTCATCATTAGAACAACAAAGTACTTTACAAAGTGGATTGAAGCAGTTCCCCTAACCACCATCACAGGAAAACAAATTGCATCCTTCATCCTAAATTATATCATCTATCGGTATTACATTCTTCAATCCATTATCACAAATAATGGAAGACCTTTCAAGAATCAAGATGTCCAAGAATTTTGTGAGAGATTTCATATCTAGCATCAGTTTTCAACACCCTACTATCCTCAAGGAAATGACTGAGAAGAGGCCTTGAACAAAACCATCCTAAAAATCCTAAAGAAAACTGTTAATATGGTTGGACATGATTGGAACATTCAATTGAACCCTTCTTTGTGGGCTTATCGAACTAGCATTTGTACCCCAATAGGAGCGACACCCTATGCTATAGTCTATGGATCAAAGGCCATTCTACCTGTTGAGGTTGAACTAACATCATTATGTGTGTCACCAAAGGGGATCATTTCATATGAGAGTTATAGAGTATCTAGGCTACAAGAGTTAGAACTTTGGATGAGCATCATCAGCTGTAGTTGATCACCTAAAAGCCTATCAACAAAGGATATCTAGAAGTTACAATCATAGATTAAAGCCTAGAAAATTTTAGGTGGCTGACTTAGTCCTGAAAGAAAATCCTCGTAATCAACAGGATTGAGAAAGAAGGGGAAATTTGAACCAAATCGGCTAGGTCCCTTTGTTCTTGTATCAGTCTTTGGATCAGGAGCCTATTAGCTATCCATGCCTGAAGGGGATTTTTTTTATGAACCTCTCAACAGCTTGCATCTCATGAAGTTCTACACCTAGTTCATCTAGTGCATCAGAAAATATCCTAAAAAATTCAAAAACATCATAAAATGTCTTGAAAAAATGGTTTCCTTGATGAAAACCTTGCAAACAAGCATCTTGGTGACAAAAAAAATCAAAAATTAGAAAATACAAAAAGAAAAGAAAAGTTAAAAAAAGAAAAAGTCTAAAAAAGTAGAAAAAAGTCAAAAGAGCAAAATATCTCAAAATATAGAAAAAAGAATTGATAAAACAAATTAGGTGAGCAGAAAACAAAAGCTATATGTGATAAATTTCAAGCTTTTCAAAATATGTTGAGTGTCTCGACCATTTTTCTTTTGCCATTCCTTTTGTCAATCCTTATCCGTAAAAGACCTCATACATATCTTGTAATCATGAGTGTTAACCCTAGACTGAGGGAAAAATCCATAAACTCATTGGGAAAATAAACTTTGAAGCAAACCAATAGAATAAATAGCAATGAAAAACACAAATAAAACACAAGTCATAGATGCAACAACATTGAACATCAAGCAACATCATGAACACATTAACCATCCACATCAAATAGCTAAATTAATCCAATCAAAACAAAATTTAAATGGATGGTGTTTCTTCTAAATCATGGCTTTATCACATTAGCATGTTTGTTCAACTATTGTACTTTGATTTTTATCATCATATCCCTAGAGCACCTCGATAATGTATTGAACTAGAGGAGCTAGGAAGGAGTATTATTTTTATTTGTCTGTTGTTTGTGAGTTGATCACTATTACTGTGTAAATTGTCACGGGAGGTGCTCTACAATGTATCACTAATGGCATTCCAGATCTGCATAGGAAAACGGTTAACTCTTGTCTGTTTATGTAGGTAATGCTCAGGTCATCTCAGTTTAATTGTACCTAGATTCTTGTGTTAACTTGCAATATCAAAAATCGTGGAAGTAGTACTTAGGTCATCATGGTCCAATTATACCATCAATGTTTGTACTCACTTTCAACATTTTAAAGGCTCAATGATGATAAAAAACATGAAAAATCAACTGTTACGATGAAAAAAATTGCATATTATATCTACATGGTTAGGTTAGATTGCATCCATGTTAGTTTGCATCTATATTTATGGTTCTTCCAAGGTTGGAACAATTTCACAATGATGTTACCTTTATCATTAATGGATTGACTACATTTGGAATTAACCAAAAACATATCACATCATATAGCTACATCATCATTTGCATACATTATTATACATTCTTATATTAGGTATACATTGTCACATCATTCATCCTTTTGTGCCTTACATCAAAATATCCACATCAGAAAACATAGAAAGAAGTGTGTTGCATCTCACTTGCATAATCAAAGTCATTTCATCAATTATTAATGGATTAATAAATTGGTCCATTAAGAAGATTGAAAGACATATCCAATCGAGTAAGATTGCCAAGCAGAAAAGCATCTCTATTGTAATAGGGGTATAATTGAACTTTATGCATCTATAGTTAAATTTAATGAAATGGATCTTGGATTCACTTAAGAAGATTGAAAAAAAATCCAACAGAGTAATATTTCCAAGAACAAAATGTTGTTGAAGAACATGATTGTAAAAGATATAATGATATTGTTATGAACATCTAAAACAACTAGTGAAGATGAATTTTTTATTACTCCAATACAACACTGACAAAATATTAGCTAGATCAACATAATCATGGAATAGAACATATCACATCATTTACATAATAAATCCCATATCACATAGCATAAATCATTATCCATAAAACATATAGAATCATCAATCATGCATTAACATATCATCATTGCATACATCACATAATCATCATATAAGCATCACATAAACATCATATAAACATCATAAACACACCGACTTATGCACCATCATATGATCATTCCATCCATCCATCTGCTCATGCGCCGCATTTATCATGCGTTCATTGCATCCCATCTGGCATTAGAAAGTACAAAGAAACGTGGTTGCGGTACCGGTGGGCATCATAAGATCCATCATATAGGCATCATTCATAAGCATCATAGAAGCATAAAACATCAGTTGCATCATCATTTTTTCATCCATATGTCATTATCCGTAGTGTATAGACAATCACATAGCATTAGAAAATAGAAATGAAATGTATCCATCATAATCATCTTGATCATCATCATATAAACATCATAGGAACATAGATTGATAGTCATCACCACATATCATATAACGTCAAAACCATAATGTCAAGTGTACAAGTATATCCAAAGGTATAAAGGGTCATCAATATAAAATGGCGGTATATCATAGTGTCTAAATTTTGAATCAAGGAGTATACATTCGTCCCAAAGATACTTGTAAAGTCATGTCATCCGCATATCCAGGCTATGTAATTGCTCCCCAGATGATGTTGGAAACACAAGACTAGTACCTCCCCCACCCAATAGAACTGCACCAAGATTTCTCTAATCTCCTAGAAGTGGCTATGTAACACCCCTACTAGTGGTCCGAGACTGGGACCTACCTAACTGGGACTACACATTACTCTCCTGCCACTCTTGAGGAATGGCATCATGATATCTCACTCTGTAGAACTCGACCTCGTAGGTGATACAATGTATCTCCTTGAAATAGTTTGTTATGCCAGAAATCTCTACATCCCACTATAGTCTCTCGGTGGTGCCCTTTTCCTAATCCACTCACTATCTTAGAGTGTCCCTCTCTGCAGTAAGTGTGGCAACCTATGCCTGCATCTGACCCTATGC
>VDFB02117415.1:0-18959 GCA_007258455.2 Sequoia sempervirens
CTCGAGGAAGCTATTCTGAATCAACCTAGATGATTTGTTTTGTCAAAACCTGCCAATTCTTCAAACATGTGAATGAATTTAAGACGAGAAAATGGAAGAAATTAAGAAGAAGAAAGACGTTTTTTGATGTTTTCCTCTGCCAAAATCGCCACTTTGCCTTGAAATTCGCTGATAATTCTGACTTGTATCTGCAAAGAAAGTGTTTTGATGTCTTCACCAATGATTGTTGATGATAAATTCGCCCAACTCTGAAGGAAATTCGCCTTTACTCTAAAGAATTACGAATTTCCTCAAGCTGTGTGAATGAAATATGACGCATGCTTGAATTAATAGAATAAATTCGCACCTCAAAGGTGACTGCAAGACTAAAACCCTCGACTAAAATAGAAGGCTTCTGATTGGGCCCCCTTCAATTGAATTGTGACTGACTCGGAGTTCCAGATTTTAAAATAATAATCAAAATATTCATCATGTGTTTTTGAAATCCCAGTACAAAGAGGCATCAATTTGAGAAAATCGCCATTTAATGCTTAAGCATGTGAAACAAATATTAAATATTATTTTATTCAGTTGACAAACCACATAAAGCACTTGGATGGATTCGACAACCTTTACTGATTTCAAAAAGTCCTCATTTGACCTCATAGGCGTCCATTTGCTCAAGATATGACGTTTTTTATTAACTTCCTACTTTGTAGCTAACTGCAAAGTTACAGTTGACCATATTCAGCACTGATTTCTGGCTAACCGAGTGAGGCTGAGACTGAGCAGGTGTATTCATTGTGAAGCCTGCAGAGCAAGGAAGAAATGTTTGTTGGGAGCTGCAACTGCAAAATCCAATGTTTCACACCTCAAAAAATTAGGTGCCTTTGATTAAATTGATGCATGTAACCAGACTTGGCCATTTTCTCCGTTTTGCTACCATAGATGATGGACGGTGAATTGTGCAGATTGAAGGATAAATTCATTGCGTGACTGGAAGAATTCCGCATCCAACAACTGTATATAAGACATCTGAAAGTTGTGATGGTGACCTGAAAAACAAAGGTGCACCTAGGGTTCAGGCACACCGGGACTGTTTTGACAAAAGTTGAACTTTCATCCAAGTACCCTATTTTGTCCTCCGACACCGAGAGTTGGTATGCTCTGATTCGTGCACCGACAGTCTCTCTGCATAGCTAGGAGCATTGAGAAGAGATGTCTCTGGAGGTGACAAAGCGAGAAAATTGCTTCTAAGACCTCAAAAATACAGGTGCGTTTTTTGAAGAAACTGACCGTGTCCATACTTAGTCATTTTTCTGGTTGCCTAATTTCTGCAGTGACTTCTATTGTTCCTTCATTCACGGGCTACTAGCAAATCGTGCGGATTGATGGCTGGATCTGATGAATAGCTAGGAGGACTGCGCACAAATTCCGTGAAGATTGCAACTACAAATAACCCTGTTTTAAAGGCCAAAAGGTTGGGTGCCCGTGGCACAAAGGTGCACTGGGAAATGTGTCAACATTTTCAACTCTCTGATTTACGTGTCTGATGGAACCTCCGCTGTGGTCAATCAGCTTGTTAGATCGTCACGCACGTTAGTGCGTTGCACGAGCAAACTAGATTGGAAAAGATCTTCAGGTGACAGCGTTAGCAGATTCATCCATTAGGCAGCTTAAAACCATGGGCGCCCCTGAGCTATAGGCACACCGGAAACGCATTTTTGACAGCTTTTTTGATGTGTATTCTCTTCGTACTTTCAACTTCTGACTGCGTTTGTCGGAGTTCTGCAAGTCGGATGACTTCGCATGTTAGCTCGTTGCGAAGTTGGGCTAATTTTGAAGAGGTTGAATCTATCTGTGAGCGAAAACAAGTGCATTTGATAGCTAGAAAAACTGGGCGCCCCTAGGCTAGAGGCACACCAAAATGGTTTTCAACTTGAAAATTATGTTTGTTTTGCGCTCCTCGAACACTGATCTAGCCACTGGAATGACCTTATAGGATTGAAATTCGGTCGTGAAGTACTTCTCCATCATGAAATGTCCCATTCTACATCCCAGGTTCAGATTTTGTCCTCCAGGTACTGACCAATTGTTGCTGACGACTGACATGATACTGACAAAGTCCATACTTGAATTGCCCAAAAACTGTAATTTGATATCATTTTAGCAAAGTTTAGACTCTTTTAAGCAAAATGCCTTAATGAAGCAGAAAATTTGGTTTGGGTACAACAAAACTTTAGTTACAGAGCTCGAAAGGTTGTCTAAGACCTTTTGGGCTAATAGTGCCACTTGTAATGGAAACTTATTTTCCAATATTTTTTAAAATCCTAATTCTTAGTTTTCCTTAGACTAGCCAAGTTATTTTAGTTGCATTGCTTTGTATGCTTTCACACCCCTCTGTTGTTTCTTTTCCTACATGTGCCTTCAAGCAAATACCAAGTTGAGAGTATGTAGTATGGTGAGAATAGCTATACCCATATCAAGCTCTATCCACTTAACAATGATTTGAAAAGATTATGGGAGTTAGGCGATCTTCACTTGAATTTTGTTGCAAGGAGACTCAAGATTTTGTGGCGCATATTCACATTGGATAGACATATCTATAATAGACACATCTTATAGACATTGTGGACAGATATTGGTTCATACTGTCCCTCTTTTCTGAACGTTATCAGTAGTGATAATTTGTTTGTATGAAACTAGCCAAAGGAACAACTTTCTATTTGGCCAGAATTTTAGATCAAATTTATGTTGGTGATTCTATGTAAGCTTAGATAAGTCAATGGCTGTGATTTTTAGTGAAGTTTGATAATAAAAATTTACTATCTAAGATGGGTACATATCTATGTATCAAACTAAGGCTTTCCTTAAGATGAAGTCACCTAATTGTGTGGTTAAGTGGATTTAAAGCAAGGTTCATTGGAGTTTTTTGGTAAGGGAATGAAGGAATGAGTTTTAGGGACGAGGAAACCAAGGGCCTAAGTTTGGGGACAAAGGGGAGATGAAGGGGGGTGGAGGGGTGCACAAATACATATAGTACTTGAAAAAATAGTTATAACAATATGCATAAGGAATAATAATAAGAACTTAGAATTACAACTGAAACTTTGCCATAACAAGTAAACTGAAACTATTATAGTAAACACATTGTAATGATTGCATTGAACATTTGAAGTGAACCATTAACAATGAAAATGTAGAATTCAAATTTTATATTATATTCAAAATTTCATAAATGATGATTATAATGTTCAAAATGTCAAAATGGCTTGAAATGATGCCTCTAAGCATCCCGAAAAGCACTCATCGCTAAAACTATTGGATTTTGCATGCTCAAGGTCCTCCAAACCAATACCAACCAGCCCTATTTGTGTAGCATCATCATCAACCTATGTTGGCTCTGTTAGTTCTACATCCCATCAAAATGTTGGGACTCTCCTTGTACATAAGTGTGTTGCGGTCAATGAGACTCAAGGCACTATGTACAACCACAAGCTTCTCCACCCTCCTTAAGGTAAGCCCATTCCTCTTAATGGAGTGGATGAAGCTATAAGTAGACTAGTTCCTCTCAATAGTAGAACTAGAAACCAGAGAGAGAAAACGAATAGCTAGAGAGGTAGGCCAAAGAAATAGGCCCATGCATATAGTCCACCACAAAATTGGGTCCTCTTATGCCATAGTCTCCCTATTTATCTTGGCCTCCTCAAAATATCCCCTAAAAGTAGCAAATTTTTTCCACTCAATACAAATGATGTTGACCCTTCATGAACCCTACCTTCACCTTAGCATCCTAAATAGGTGTAATTTTGCAAGTCTTTTGCATGTACCATTTTGGGTTCAATGCATAGACAACCATGTGTAAGGGAGTGTTGAGTTCCTCCCATCTCTGATGAATGATTGGCTGAATATGTTCATTGTAAAATTTCAATGTGGGGTCTTTCTATAACACAACAGCCTTCATTTCATCAAGCATAGTATCAATGCACTCATACACCTCTCCAAGGTTGGGTGTATTGGCATCCCCATATCTATTCATTCTATAGACTGGAGTAATGATGGAGACTACATATATTTTGCATCAATCCACAAAACATTACTCTTCACCACATCCTTCACCCTCTTCTCCTGTTTTGTCTTGGACTTAGGCTATTGATTCCATTTAGTTGCAATAACCATTTTTTGCAATGCTTCTTGCAACTCAAGCATCTTCTCTAAGAGAATGAAATATTATGCACATATAGTCTCTACAAGTTCCAAGAATTCCTTCTTGGAGAAGGTCCTGAAGAGTGCATGTGAACTGTGGTGGTTGCAAATAAACATCTACATGTCTCTAACAACTATTTTGATCCAACAAACTTTTCCCATGTCCTTGGGTTGATTATTCATGCCATGCACACAATAAAGAGTCCACCAAATATGTCTATAGGCTGCATTAATCAACCTCCCTACAGCTTTGCATATATCAGTTGCATCTATCACTACTTGCAAGACATGTTGTGGCCCAACCTACTCTATAGCATCTTTAAGGATCTAAAACTAAAAATCAATATCCTTGTGATGCCCTAAACAATCAAAATCCCTAAGGAAATAATGGCTCTTTGTCATGTAGCCATGACATTAATTAATGAATGATGCATAATGTCCACCACCCATCCATGACCATGCTCCATCCACTTCTGACCCAAGATTCCTTCATTTCTCCATTAAAATATTAATCCCAAAACACTTCTTATCCAAGATTGTTGTCCTAAATTTAGTCTCCCCTAGTGACCCATATAATGGCCCCACCCTTGTTATCTTTGTCACAACCTCCTTATAATAAGGAGAGCAAGCCACATGGGATGGAATGCTATTGGCAAAGAAGAATTTGCCAATGACATCATCTACCTCATCCTTCAATTGCACATTGAATAAATCTGCAAGCAAGTTTGGAGCATCACTAGTCACCCTATGTTTCCCCTTAGACTCCATTGCCCCTAAACTAGAAGAAACAGGAATATGTGCCATGGCCTTTGCAAAGTAGTATAACTTTGAAGATGCCTTCCCCTTAGTGACAAAGAAGCAAATGTAGGTGCAATTTTCTCACTACAACTCTATAATTTCCTTATCTCAGCCCTATATTTCAAGTTATGTGCCAACTTGACACAAACTTCTACACCTTTGCCTCAAATATGAAGGAGCTGGGCATTAACTCTAGTAATGCTACCTTGAAATCCAAGTTTACAAAAGTGGCCCCTCCACAACTTAGTGCCACCAGTGTCCCAAGCTTTGCTTGTAACTTAATTGCAAATTGTTTTAAAGGGGACTTAGGATCAAATGGACCTTTAGTATATTTTTGCAGCATTTTGGAAGAGCAGCTAACATTTGCACTCCCAAGGAAACTTGTGGCTTCACTCATCTTTGCTTTTGTACTTTCATCAAGTGCATAATCAGATTAAGTTTCAACTTCTACTTGAACCTCTTCAGGCTCAACCCCATTCTCACTAATGTTGTGGGAACCCATACTCATAAATACACTACAAGAATTGATATAAAATTTATAAGTTTATAATTTAAAAACTAAAATTCAAATCATGCATAATGCAAGGGATTAAGACACAAGGATTTTCTTTTTCTTTTTCTTACTTCAAGTCGCACGAAGCACAAAGGCAAATGATACACAAATAGGAACTATTGTTCTTAACATTTGTCCAACAAAGATTTCACTTTCATTTTCCTTAATTTTAGTAGCATGAAGCACAAAAGCAAAGGGTACACAAAGTTAAAGTCCTAATTTGACAAAAATTTGAACACCTAAATAATAAAATATTACTATTATAGACTTAAAAAATTTAAAATTTGATGATTATTCATTTGTAAAACTAAATAATGAGTTTAAATTTAAATTTGCAACAATCTAAATTGTAATCCCCTAAACTAAGTACCAAATTTGTATACTAAAATTTGTACTTACTAATCAGTTACTAATTTGAACAATGAAAAAAAAATTAAAAACAATCATGAAGGAAGCCTACATTGAGGCTTGAATACTGATTTGAATCATTTGATTCAATGGTGGATCAATGTCACTATTCCTCAATCCTAATGCCTTCATTTGCAACCTTTCTCACTCTTAGAGCTTGCTATTGCAACTTTCAACTTTATTATTGAAACGTTGAAGTGAGCTAGAATGAGGCTTGGATCCCTATTTGTAAGTTTTTTGTGAGAGTTTAGGGTTTGGGTGCAGCCCATAGGCCATTAAGATTAAGGCTTGTGGCACACATTTCAAAAAAACATTTTGATTTTTTTAAATGAACTTTTGTAGTTATTTGTCATGGGGGACACCTAGAAGTCTTTAGGATGTTCAAGAAACCCTTGGTAGTCACTGGACGTCTCCAGGATGTCCTAAAGTCTTCTAGAAGCCCCTATAGAAAGGGAGACATCCTAGAAATGTCCCCTCCTAAGCAAGACATCCTAGAAACATCCCCAAGTCTTGAGTCGCTGTGGTGGGACCATGAGGGGACATCCCCTCCAAGTCCCCACATCCCAAGGACATCCCTATCCCAAAAGCATGGAATTTCAGAGAGGGGATGCATCCTTGTCGAACTCTAAATTAAATTTTCTTTTATGCAAATGAGAACTTGTTTAAGTTTTTGCTGCCCCCTGAAGCAGCAAGAATAGAAATAATCAACACAATATTCATGCTCTTTGAAGACTTTGGATGAAGCAAGAGGTTCTTTCTCTCTTCCTTTTTCACCAATTTAAAGATGTATTTCTGTAAGGCTACCTAAATGGAACTAAGGGTGGAGGCAAAAGAGGGAGGAGGGACATAACAACCACATAAGGCTAATATAGAGAGTTAAGATTGTTCACATTTAACTTTTTCAAGTATTTAATTTATTACACATTTATAAGCTTCAATTTAAAAAAAAAACAAAATAAGGTCATATTAAAGATGCCTTAAATGATAGAGAGTTTGATTAGGTACTATATAATATAATCAACGCGAGATTATATACTTAACATTTGAGTTGCATAAATATAATATCCAAACATCAAAGGCCTCATTCTTTCATGTCTTTCTATTGCTCTTCTTTCAAATTGAATTAATGACTCCATTTCCTATTGGTGACATTATTTATATCATTATAGAATAGCCCAAATTCTACAACCAAGGTCCCTAAAGAAGCCTCATAATATTTTAATTTATTATAAACTAAAAAACCTAATTATCTAGATTTTATTATCTTATAATTACCTTCTAAGCTTGTCAACTTTGATAAAGGCCACTATTGTCCGAGAACTATTTATCATTAATACTGGTCCTAAAACACTAGACAAAGATTCATCATACCATCATTAGTTGGATCTAAAATCTTAAAACTAGGGCTATCACAAAAAAAATAATTATCATTTCACTACTAGTTGTGTTTAAAATAATGTTTCATGAGGTCACATCCCCCCCCCAAAGAAGATGTTTTTGAGACGAGGGGATCCCCGACATGCAAGAACTTGAGGGAAACACCCCCTACCTTTCCACCACCACCACCATGTACCTAGGGACATTTCCAAGATGTCTCCCTCAACAAGGGAACATTTCTAAGACATCCCCCTATTTTGGACACTACAAGGAGACTCTAAGACGTCCCCATGACCCTCAAGGGACTCGGTCATATCTCATGGATGCACTAGAAATGCCCATGCATCCTCCTACAACATTCAGCTCAAAAAATGCATTTTTAAATTAAAAGCTTTTTGATGCTTGTGCTAGTAACCTTGACCCTAACAATTTATGGCCTTTAACGACACCCTAAGCAATCACAAAAAAGATTTCTAAAGAATGAAGATTTGGTTAGAAATAGTAAATACTTGTGTTACACAGGGACGCGTCCCCTACCCCAAAACCCCCTGTACCCGTCCCCATCCGTCCCGGGGACGGGGGGACACATCGGGGACAGTCCCCGGCCGTCCCCGAATCAGGAAAATTCACAGGAAACGGCGAGGAACGTTTCCTCTTGTCTGGGAACGGTCCCCCGTCCCCAGGGACGGGGGGACGTTGGGAACGTCCCTCGCTGTCCCCTGCCGTCCCCTGCCGTCCCCTGTGTATATGGAGCTCCAGAAAATTAAAGAACATAAAATTTTGTTTTTTAAAACATTTTATATTGCTATTAAATGTTTTGTGGGCCCACAACAACATAATGTGTTTGTGTAAAGTCTAAAAACAAAAATTTAAATGAAACTTAATAAAGTTTCATAAGATTCAATGATATTATTTGGCTCTCACGGCAAGCGACGGCAGGGGCGACGACTTCACACAGTAAAGCACGGGAAAATCTCAGCCTCAGCTCAGTCTAAACATTTTTTTGGCATTTTGCTCCTACGTTTGGGCATTTAACAGAGACGTTTTTGCATTTTAAAGAGGCATGAAACAAATTTCTTCAAGTTTTTGTTTCTAATGCCTAGAGTAAAGTTGTGGCTGGGCTCTACTTGACTGTGTTTTTTTCTTCACTCAAGCTGCATTTTGTTTGTGTTTGGGATGCCTTGAGGAGCTGGGAGCTGCACTTACTTAGTTCCATTTCCTACCACTCTCGTGATTTATTGATATTGATAGACCATGGTTTTATTGATGTTTGATATTGCTATGATAAATTTTATAATGCTTTAATGACATTTATTATGTTGTTATGCTACTACTCTCGCAATTTATTTATATATTGATATTGTTGTTAGCAATTATTAATTTATTGACATATATCTCTCTCTTTCCCTCTCTCTATCTATAATATATTAATAAATTTTGAAAAAATCATATATATATATATGTATTTTGTATGTCACCATCCCCTACCGTCCCCTAAAAATGGGCCCCTAGGAAACGTCCCGGAAACGCGTCCCCAGCCGTCCCCCCGTCCCCGTCCCCAAAAGGCCGTGGAACATAGGTCAATACTCGATGTTAAAAAAAACATACTAATAAAATTGTGAAAATGGCACGCTACCCGTTGATCCTACTAGGAGCTCTTCCTCTAGACCCCCACCTACCACCACCTCACCTTCATCCCAAATCTAGTCCCTTGGTCCCCCTATCCAAAGATTTTGTGGAAGAAAGTTTTAAAACATTTACCAAGGTTCCCATAAATGGACAATTATCCTTTATCAAAAATGTAAAAAAGCCTAGAAAAGGTCAATAACCAACTTATCAACCATTTTTGGTCAGGCCTAGAACCCTACACCATAGACCCCATCTTCAACTAATTATTTACCATTAACAACAAGGCGTGTGACTTTGAACTGAGATATCTGATCTTAACTAAAAATTTATTATCTAAAGGGACTAAAACCTTGGATTGAGTCCCCACCCTTAGATGATAATCTATCAATTTTGACAAGGCACAAAACCTTAGACCAAAGTCCCCATTGTGAGAGAGTTCCTTATTTATGACTAATAACTACCTGAAATCAAAGACCAAGGTCTCAACTCAATTAGCTGATAATTAGGATCGGTTGTATCAGAAAAGTTGGGTATTAGCAATGTTGGAGTTCCAAATAAGGGGAGGTTGAGCCCTAATAAGAGGGTGCAAATAGACATCAATAGACACATATCTACTAGCAGTTCTAATACTGATTAAAACAATTATATTTATTAAAAAATAAGTGGATGAAGAATAACACTTCATCTGGTAAAAGTATTGGAACACAAGCATTGTTCACTTTCATTTTGTTCACACATTCGATAATATTATTGTTTGTTGGAAATGTCCAACTATGGTGAGGAGGATAGACTTTTCTTTGATCTAATACAACTTTTATGAATCAGTCTCCCTGTCCTAACTGTATATCAATCGTTGTCCTTCACAATGTCCTTTCCTTTTGTAGAATTGATCAATTTTGAACATAAATATTCTTTTATAAATAATTATTTATAAGTTGCTATTCAAAAGTGTAGACAACTCACGAAGAAATTGGAATTGGAATATACATGCATGAGAGAAAAATAAAAAATATATATATGTTGAAAGTTTACTAGACTAACGGTAATAAATGTGCCTCTCTTGGGGTTATTTATATACAAACTATGATCACTGATAAGAACCTTGAGCTGCTGTTGATGGCTTTATTGCAAAATCTTTTATTCATTAAATAGCTACATTATAGGGTTAAGAGATAAAAAGTTAGCATGGAAGGCTTTCTGAAGTTAAATTTTGATAGTATGTCCAAAGGAATCTAGGAAAAGCGGGGGCTGGGGTGATTCTCAGAGATACAGATGGCAGCTTTGCTCAAAGTGGCTCCCTTTCCTTGGGGAGCTAAACAAATAATGAAGTGTAATGTGAGGTGACAGTAGCAGGAGTTACGCTCGCATCTTCTTTGGGAGCACAACATTTGGTAGTTGAAGAAGATTCTTCAGTGGTAACAAATGACCTTTGCAAGGGAGCTTTGCCCCAATTGGAAATTTCAAAGGTTTTTAGAGGAAAGCTTGGTCATCTGCCTCTCCTTTAAGAACTTCAATTTTTCACATTACTATAGGGAAGTGAACCCAGCAGTGCACCTTTAGGCCAATCATGAGTTTGTGTAAGATCTGTTACTCAGGTTAGCAGGCATATTTAGTTTCCAAAATACCTTAATTGCATGTTCCTTTCAGTTTTGGGCACGCACCACTTCATTAGAGATTTAAGTGGCATGGTCTCCTTATAATTAAGGTGCATTCAGTGTGGACTTAGCTTTGGGGAAACCCCACTTGCTTTTACTTCAAAAGTGTATAGAGATCTTTTCTTGTGGTTATTTTGTTTGCCACCATCCTCACTGTTGGCACATATAACTTTCCTGTATTCGATGACAGTTTGGTGTGGACATGCTATCATTTCTATTTGTTGGATGATGCTAAGCATCTAGCTGTAGTTTTGGCAGATGTACATGTTTGGATACAATTTTGGAAGAATTCTCCTAGTACAGATCTTCCTTGTAAATTTGTTGTAAAAATCTTCTCTTCACATCATGAAAAGTATTGTCAAATAGTTTAAATTATAGCACATCCACATCATGATCATCTAACTGAAATCTACTGCAGATGAGATTGAAAATGATCCATCAGTTGTTGCATTGTAATCATCACAGGTTTTAACCTGGAACACTGTTTTAACCAGCTTCCTAGATAAAGATTGTCTTTTTCTTTTACTCCATTCAATATTCTTTCTTCTAGTTAATCTACTAGGCTTGCTGCCATTTGTTTTGCTACCATCAGAATGCCTTGGCATTTTGATGTTTCTATTTGTTCATTGTTGAAATCTTCCTGTTTGTCTTAAACAATTGTTCTAATTTAAGTAAACTTAGCCCCGTGACTTGAATGTGCTTCCCTATATAATATATATATGACAACTAATTACAACTCCAAAAAATAAAAGGTGCTAGGAAAAAGGAATTTTGTGTCAGATACTTCTAGTCATTGTAAGACTTAAAGACCCCCTTAAAATGGTTTCTTCAAAAAAGTTAGAACCAATCATACTTACCCCCAATCATACAAAGAAACTGTTCGTAGAAGAGTGGCACCATCTTCTAAGTCATAAAGGTCCACCGTTCCCCTCCTTGTACCAACAGCAAGTATTTCTTGTTCTGGGGATAATGCAGTACATGCAGCATCAGATACACCTAACCATCTTTCAGCTTTAATACCATCCATGTGCCCCAACCCTTTCTTAGATGTTGAACATAGGAGAATATGTCCATCTCCAAATACCACAACTAACAGTCTCAATGCTAAAGAAAGTTCAAGCTGTGATATACTAGTATGAGTAGCTGTCTTCTTCCTGGAAAAGTTACTTGATCTTTGTGAATTGAGCCCATGGTGAACTGAAGAACCATTATCCAGGGCATTATCATCCCCTCGTTCAGAAACTGGATCTTCAAGAATATAAGATTCCTCTACATGCTGGATAAACACAAGTCAAAGTGAAAAAGAAACATGTGTGCAAGAATTATACAATCTCATACTTAAATATTAAATCTGGTAAAAACAAATATAGTCTGGTTGATGAGTAACCAAAGCTCTTAATCAGGACGAATTTGTATCAACATATAAAATGAAAAAACTGCAATTAAATGTGTTGTACCTCGCCATTCCATGATAAAAGATGCAGAGATCCATTTGATAGGCCTAAAAGAATATGCCTGTCATCACTAACAAAATTGCTTCTGCAAGTTCCAAACAAACCAGAACAAAATATTTTTAAAAATGATCACTGAACCAGTTTATTTATAACCACCCTACTTATAAGATAAATGTATATGAATGCATATACTGAAGATTGCTTACACCTAAAAAAATATGGAAAAAGGGATTCATACATTGTCACATTCTCGTCAGCAAAAGGTGCTTTCTTACTTGAATTGTACTTTATATTTACAAGAGATAAACCAGAAACGTCTTTCCCTCCAAACCGTAGATGTTTTTCTGAAAAGTTTACTTTGTAAACATGCAAGAAGAAGGATGATGTCTGCAAAAAATTCAATGTCATTGATGTTAGCTAGTTATACAGGCCTATGGATTGAGGTCCTGCGTGCAACTGGACTCTCGAATTTTACAAGGCCTAGACAGATTATGAGAACAATGCCAGCTACTTATAGTCTAGAGAATATAACCAAACCAGAATACACAGAAAATACAAATTACTCAAAAAGAAAAGCATTAGAATTCTCCATAGTAACCTGGAGATGAGGGGATACAGATGAAGGTACACCATTTCAAATTGAGGCAAGAGAGAACACAGTCACTAGATAATGTGTGATTGTGTACTTGTAGTCACCTGGAGACGCAGCGCTACAGGTTAGGGTACGCCATTTCAAATCAGGGTGAAAAGTAATACATCACTAGAATATGTATATCCTGGAATGGGGACATGATCCTTGCTGCCATACTTCAGTCTCCTGGTGACTAGAACTCCTGGAATACTATAACTACTAGGCATTTATTTGTCTAAGTGTATTGTACAATTCTCCAATGTGGATAGCAATATAACCAAGGGAATATCAGAGAGAGCTCCCTCAACTAGTATCTGGTTATAAATATATAATCCACTACAAGTGACCATCCACATGCTAGCCACATGTACCAATCATGATTATCACCAAGATAGATAAGTACCTGTAAATTACATATGCATTAACTCTTCTTCTATCACAATCATTATTGAGTGTAAAACATAATACATCTTACCATTATTTTAATGCCTGTATCTATCCCCCTCCAAAACTGATTGGCATCCTGCCGAATCTCATGAACTGATTTGAAGGTGAGTTCACAATGTTCATCGGTACTGCTGTTCAAACACACTTTGATTCACTAGCAATGATTTTTGAAAAAATCTTCCACCATGAAATATCTTCTGTCACTTTTTTCCCCAATAAAAAAACAAACCAAATAACTCAAATTATGACTGTGCAAAGGAAGGCGCATTATTTATATACAACTAGTGACATCGGGCTGACATTAACCTTGATTTTTTCTTATTTCTCCTCAACTGCTAGCATCACCTTATACAAGGATCACATAATCTTTACTGATAACCACTTTTTCTGTAGCACTTATGCCAACCCTATCCCTACTAACATCACCTCTGATGACATCTTGGTCATGGCCAAATCCTACCCTTGAAAGAAAGAAAGAAGACAATAAGCCCACAAGTGACCAAAACAGGCCAATTGGACTTGGAAATACAGCTGAATACTATAGCAAGAGGAAGCCAAACTGAGGCTCCATAGAAGCTACAAGATAAAAGATTATTAAAAGTAAAACAAAAGCTGATAGCCCGAAGCCATTATAACCAAAAAACGGAAGGGTCAACCTAGAGAAGGGAAACCCTTGTCCTATAAGAAGGGAAAGAACCTGTGAGGCCAACTAAAAATAGTCTATTCTAAATATCCAAGAGAAAGGACCATCACCAAAGACAAGTGCCAAGGCCATCGGATTACTGAAATGGACAAATTGGATCTAACATGTATCCCTAGAAGATGAACCAAAACACTTGTCAATGACTATGACTGCAATGATACAAGATCTGATGATGTCTTCTGTAGAATGCCACAAACTAAGAGGCCTTGGCTGGAGACCCTACAGGGCACAACAAGCATCACAACAAAACTCTGTCTGAAACTCTCCTAACATTCATGGCCAATGACTCTCCAGTCTCCACAATCTAAGATACTGCTAGAGGTGGGAAAGAAGCTGGTTACAGGCACCCGAATATGCAACCCCAACTAAGAGTAAGACATGGCCGGAGTATGGTGCCTCAGTTGATGCCTCAAGTGAGAAGGTCAAAACGCACTATCTCCTATCTCCAATGTTGACATTACTTCAGCAGCAAATAGCCACATCCTGACCCTGACATCAATTTGCGGTACAAATGCGGCATCTCTTTGCCTTCGTTCAAGCTCATATCTCTTTTGAAATGCTTTGGGTGATGCCTTGAGTGAGAGTGGTGGGGTTAATAAGGAATTGCAGGGAAAAGGAAAACTCAAAACACTGATAGGGAATTGAGGTTGACGTCACATCTAATTTTCCAGCTGACATCAAACATAGTGAATCTACTAGCATCACTCCATGAAATACCATAGATGTGTCACCTTGATTGCCAAAAACACTCTCCAATGTTGGCATTACTTCAGCAGCAAATAACCATATCTTGACCTTTCCTGATGTCAATTTGCTGTATAAATACAGCATCACCCTGCCTTCATTCCAAGTTTGCATCACTTTTGGAAATATATGCAACTTGTCTGTATAATAACTCATGACTTTCAACCTCCAATTTATCAATTTTAGATATTTCTGAGGGTTTATTATTCAATTTTCTTCTACAAAACATATTTCAAAATTCATGCCAAGGTTTCCAAATAAATAGCTGACTTGAAAATTTTCCAGTTCTCGATTGGCCTCAAAAGGCTAAATTTGGCACCTAAGAATTTGACATTCCAGACAAGTAGAATCAATAATGAGTATGACAGATAAGACATCTATCACCCTTGATTCTAATACAATCAGGCCAGAAACTTGATAATATTTCCTTTTACATGCATCATGAGATCTATGACATTAAGTTCCAACCTCAAACACCCTTTTTTTTTTCTAAAACATGCTATTTTCTGCCCAAGATCTCCAACTATTTTCTGCCTACTTATTTTCTTTTACATGCATCATGAGATCTATGCCATTAAGTTCCAACCTCAAACACCCATTTTTTTTGTCTAAAACATGCTATTTTCTGCCTACAAGGTCTCCCACTATTTTCTTCTATCTTTTGTTTTAAATGTGCTATTTTCTGCCTACAAGGTCTCCAACTATGCTTGTATGGTTTCTCGTTCTCAAATGCTCAACTTGCAATTTTATAAGTTTCAAGGGTTCATTGTAATGACCATCCAATACCTCTCCCTAGACAGTCCTTGCTATATTCTCCCAATAGTAATGACAACAAAAAGGATTCAGCATTTGGATGGTCCTACTGTTGTTGCACCTTAGTCTTGTCATTAGAATCTTAGATTGAATTCATGCTACTCATAAACTGAAATATCCATCATCTTTATCTTAATGGCAAAAAAACTCAATTATATCATAGAATAACTTGTACACTGACTTACTACTCTTCCTCATTTTCCTCCACTAAAACAAATGTTTAACACCTCAATCCTCCTCTTTGCCTCTCTTTTTAAATTCAATTTGCCTGGCAACTGTATCCATATCTTGGACTACACTTTTCACCCTTTATTCTCCTTTTGCATTGTGGCATAAAGTTGGTGCTCAAAAAAGGTTGTGGAATGCAGCTAGCAACACATTAAGCCACCTGAAATTTTGGAACTAGATCCAAGGTTAGTTCTACTTAGGAAAACTAAGTTTTTAAAATCATGTGTTTCTGTATTTCGGATTTCCTTGCCTTTATATACACCTCCTGGGCTAAGCAGCCTTTTTTAATTATTACTTCCCTGTTTTCCTGCACTTTCATGTCTGTCTATGCCAATTGATATTATTCCCAAAACGATCTTCCTTTTTGAAAGATGGAATGGCAGATGCCCCTTGCTGAAATTCTCTCGCAAACACTGGTAGCTCCCACTGCCCTCAACTCCCTGTACTGGACTCCAAAACTTACTTGCAGCTTTAAATATGCTCCCAACTAGGTATGGTTGCAATTCAGACACTCCTACCTACTTTGGCATTCATCAAACAAGAAAATCCACCTCTACTAGAATATTGTTGTACACTTCCAAGTTGGAGTCCCTTCCCAAGCAACAACAATCACATCACCACTTACTTCTTCTACCCATTTCTGAGCAATCCTTGCATCTCAGTCTTTACCTCCTCACTCAATTAAGCATCTGTTTGGTTTTTGCTCTGTTTTCATCAAAAACTCAAATCCATCAAAGTCTCTAAAAAAAAATCTGTAAGAGTCCATCTCAATGAATCATGATTTCATGGTTAACAAAATTCAAAATGGTAGCTATCCTATGATTGCAGTTGGTGTCTAACTCAAATCCAATTTGGCACATTTTTGGTGTGGCTTAGCCAAATATGGGTTCTGCCACTAAAAAACAGTGGAAACATAAAAGTCTATCTTTCTGCCTCAGTCCACCATCTTCAAGTTTTTGATGTAATGAAATAACTTGCACAACAGAAGAATATAATAGGAAATATGCTGCAAATACTTGATTATAATAAGCCATTTCAGGTGAGCAACCTCCAAAAGTAAGCAACTTCAAGGGGGCTACCTCCAATAGTCTTTAGTAAGAACAAAATACACACTATTATCATAATAAACTAACTTCAACCTCCTATATATATCATACATATGCCATGGATGCCACCCAAGCCAATCTAATTACCTATAATAACTTAATTAAGGGTTATGCTAGCCACAAGTCAAATACACATATCCTCATGCACAATATAGGTAAAGGGCATAGCATGCCCCTCCCCTTTAAACCAACATTGTCCCCAATGTTATGAACTCTAGATGCTTCTAAAGGAACACTTCATCTTCCCGTGTCACATCTTAACTGCCCATATCTTCCGCTTCTTGTTGTACTCTTCGATTGTCCTAGTCTTCAGCTTCTTTATGCATGTTTGGAATGTTAATTTTAGATCCAAGATAAAACGTCAAAAATTGCATACCCTTGAAATTTTACTCTATGTTTTGTATCCACTTTGGTGTCCATTCCCATAGTGGTTTTTGTAGGCTCATTTCAACCCTTGCAGCAACCTTTCTCCTTCTCAAGGTGCTCAAGCCTCCTTTCTTGTGTTCACTTTTTCATCTCACATTTGCGTTAGCTCTATGTTTTTCTTGTCCCCCATCATTTTTTAGCGTAAATTGTCTAGACATTAGTGCATTGCGCAAACATTTATGCGTAGCACAAACGTCCTATGACAATTTGTTGTTTGAAAGCCATTTCCAAGTGTTTTCCCACTTGTTACCTTCCCAACTCAATGGAAATGACTCGAGATGAATCTAAATGACCCACCAGTATATCTCTTCCCCCTCTTTTTATTCAACCTCTCTCTCTCTCAAGCTCTACAGTTTTTTACAGCATTCTCTCACAGCTCTCTTGTCCTCACGGCTTCCTCAAGTCATTACAAGTAATATTATTCTTACTTTATATTACAAGCATTTCATTTTCTTGTGCCCTCAAGCACCCTGGGATAATCACATTGTCATGTCCCCGATGTCCTCCAATCCTAAATTCAATTTGAGCGGGAAAATAGTGTTATTCAACACTAAAATTAAATTAAGTATAGAATATTAAATAATATAATAATAAAAAAATTTAAATAATAATAAATATTTGGAATATTTTTGGGCCGACCTAGTTGGGCGCCATTTTGCTAGTATATAATCTATTGAATTGAATTGAGTTGGGTATCACAGTTGGACGAAGTGTCTTGATGGTCTAGTAGAGACGAAAACATCTGCTGATCAGCTAAAAGGTGAGACAGAAACCTCATCTTGCAATTGTGATTTCCTTCCTTCAGTGCTACATCCCGATTTGTGCTCCTTCCATTTCAGAATCATCTAGCAAGGGAGTGCTCATTGTGTGGGGAGGCAATTGGGATGAAATTGGTGGCAGAGCCAATGGCTTGCGCCACACTAAAGGCTTCAGTCAAAGCTTTGATTCGCACGTGTGGGAGATAGTAAAGACAGATCTGACGCCACAAGCAAGCCAACAAAGAATTCATCGTGATCTTTCACTAACAAGAGAGGCACCGTTCAAATCGCTAAAGTGAATCATAGTTAGTTCCAGGGGTGCACGACTTACATTACAAGATATTTTGTGACCTCCTCAATAAGGTGCTAACATATATCTATTTGGCAAATGTAAATTCTTGCTAGAGTCACAATTGGATATAATCCAATATAATTTTCCAGGATTGCTTGTGTGAAATTCATGGGGGTTTGTTGTGGATCAATTGTACTTAATGTGATTGGGTTTTTTCAGTAGTATACTAGTATGTTACTTTGTGTAAACTTTCATTGCTGCTATTTGCTGTGATTAGTATATTTTTGTGGCATCGTTTCATTCTGTGTTGTCACTCATTGTTACTGTGAAACAAACTGCAATTGGTATCCTTCAGATCTGGATGTATATCATTTTGTGTTGAGCATTGCCATTCATTATTGTTGTGTATAAATCTGTGTTTGGTATCTTTCAGTGGTATCAAAGCTTGGCATCCTGCCAGATTGAGTAACCTTTCATGAGTGACAAAGATCTAAGATACCATCTAAGGGAGAAGGAAAAGGCTACCATGGGAGACAAGGATGACGAAAAATGGCCAGGAATTCATTAGGGAAACCAAAGAATTCCAATCCAACATAAGGAAGACCATGGTGGAAATGGTCCAACTTTTGAGGGGCTTGAACCAGCAACTGAGTGCTAGTAGGACTGTACAAAATGGAGCCGAAGGAAGTAGCTCGGGCGATGGGAAGACAGCAGCCTCTACAAGAACTTTCAAAGCCAAATTCTTGGAAAAG
>VDFB02117416.1:0-11396 GCA_007258455.2 Sequoia sempervirens
GAAACAAAAATAGCTCCCAACCACACACTCTTCTCATGGATGGAAGAAGAAGAGGTGATGTTTGCAAATGATGCATCCACATTGAAAGCCTCACAAGTGTAGTTTGATTACAATACTCACTCTAAGAGGATATTCACAAGTGAACTAGTCATCCCACAGCCCAAAGATGTCTCTGACCAAACTTCTAGTACCTCCGTAGTTGCACAATAATTTTTGTCATGAAGGGAAATTGTTATAACCAGGGCTAAGGAACAAAAGCCTTTGAATCTGCCACCATTCAATGTGGTGGAACAAATGAAAAAATCCTCTACTAATGTGTTCCTTTGGGATATCTTAGCTATTCTAGAGTAGAGATCATTGCTGCAAAAGTCCCTACTTGAAGATGCAATCATTGAGCCAATAGAGAAATCACTCAAGGGAAAGGCCGTTGATTCATCACCCACGGCCAAAGTTCTCATAAATAGTATAGAGGAAGCCTCTACCGAAGCTAGAGATAAGCTGAAACCAAAGACCTTTTTCCTAAATCTTATTGTGGTAAAAAATTATTGCATAATTCCATGATTGATTTTGGTGCTAGTACCAAAGTCATGCCCAAATAGATAGCTGAAGCCTTAGGACTTAGCTATGAACCTTTAAAAAAAGGGGTTATGCAGCTTGATGGGCACAAGTTTGAAACCACAAGTGTCATTAAGGCCCTCCCCTTGAATTTATTCTCCTGCCCTAGTATCACAGTTCCACAAGATACCATGATCATAAATGTTTCCCCCATGTTCGGTCTTTGCTTATCCCGGGAATTCACTTTAAAGATAAGTGGATATATTTCTTTGGATTGGTCACACTTGATCCTCAGGGCCAAGCATGGAGCTAAAATGAAAATAATATTCGAACCTCTACATTTGAAACATGTAATAGATGAAGCCATGATCAACTTTGAGGAAGCTCATACCTCTATCACCAAAGAGAAAATGTATTGTACCAAGCTACTAGAGGATGAAAAGATGACCAGGGACCAGACTGATCAAGAAGAGGTCCTCTTGATTGAATATATAGACACTAATCCTTTAAACAACTATCATGCTACTAGATTAGGTACCTATGTCATCTATGATGAAGATCAAATGTTTCCAAAGGTCATGAAGGAATCTAAGAATTGTACAGCCTTAGAGATATGGATGCTAGATTTTGATGGAGCTAGATGAAAAGTTGGCATAGGAGCTGGGATATTTTTTACATCCCCATCCAATGAAAAGACACTCAGAACTTTCCACTTCCAGTTTTCTTGTTCGAACAATGAACCTAAATACGAAGGCCTAGTGCAAGGTCTAAGCCTTTCAGAGTGGATGGGCATTAAGAAAATAATGGTGTTCAAAGACTCCAATCTAGTGGTTAATCAAGTCCAATGGCTTTTCGTAGCTAAGAATATCTGCATGAGATCCTATAGACATAGAGTCTAGGACCTGATCGATGGAATTTAAACCTTCAATATCCAAACAATACCCAAAGAGAAAAATGCAGATGTGGATCTTATGGTAGCAATCACAAATCAGTTTGATCATCCTTCTAGATTAATTCATAACATACACTCCATGTGAGTGATCATCTAACTAGAAATCCCAAATAATGATCAAAGTTGGAAAGTGTTTGAAAGTGATGAACACAATGCCTCATTCATCCAACAATTAGGAGAGTTTGCTGAGCAACTCCAACTAAAAATTGTTGATGCCTATGAAGGGAAAATTATTCAGTTAAGGTCCAACAAGCTTCTAAAATGATTGGTCACTCTTGAAAACCTATTTAATTGTGACGATGCAATAAATGATAAGAGGAAGTTTGTAGCAGACAAAAGCGACTATGAAAATCTTCAGGTTGGAGATAGGAGACTTAAAGTTGGAAAAGATGTCCCACATCATGATAAAGAAAGACTCATCCATTTCTATGAGAAATATGGAGTAGTGGCCTGGTCATATGATAATCTCAAGGGATATGATCCTGAAATCATCCAACATACTATAGAACTAATGGAAGGAGAAAAACTTGTCCGCTAGAAGCAGAGGCCATTAAATATGAAGATTGAAGCCTTGATGGTGCAAGATTAAGGCCATTAATTCAGTCAAGGTTCATCTTCTCGATCAAGCACAGTACATGGGTATCTAACCTAGTTCCAGTCTAAAAGAAGAACAGATACATCTGCCTATGTGTTGATTTTCAAGACCTTAACAAAGCATCCCTGAAGGACCACTACCCCTTGAATTCTATGGAGTCAATCTTGAAAATAGTGGCAGGATTAGAGATGTTTTCTCTATTAGATGGATTCTCTAGTTACAACCAGATCTGGGTAAAAGAGGAGGACTGACAGAAAAAAATGTTCCCTACCAAGTGGGGAATGTTGGCATATGCAAAAATTCCTTTCGGCCTCTCAAGTAAAGGAGCTACCTTCCAGTGGGCAATGGATATTGCTTTCAAGGAATTGATTAATAAAATCATATTGATATACCTGGATGATCTTACAGTATTCTCCAAGCATAAGGATGATCATTTTGATCACCTTGAAATGGTTTTTTAAAAATTCCACGAGTTCAGGATATCCCTAAACCCCAAAAAGTGTGTTTTTGGGGTGTCACAAGGAAAACTATTGGGACATGTAGCATCCAAATATGGAATTGCAATCGATCTAGAGCAAGTGAAGGTGATCAGAGAACTTCCTCTTCCATTCAATAAGAAGGAAGTTTAGTCCTTTCGAGGAAAGGTAAATTTTGTGAGCAAATTCATTTATGATTTCGTAGGAATAATTGCTGAAAAAGGATCAGTTGTTTAAATGGACAAAGGAAGCTAGAGAATCCTTTGAAAAAGTTAAAGACATTATTTCTTTGGCTCCTATTTTGGTAAATCCAGACCTATCAAAGGACTTCATAATGTATGTATTCAGTAGCAAATCCAACATCACTACTATTTTGACCCAAAAGGATGATGAAGGAAAGAGAGAACATCTGATAGCATTTCACTCCTAGACCTTAAAGGATTATGAGATGAACTATAACTTCATTGAAAAACAAGAATTTTCCATTGTTAAGGGGCTCAAGAAGTTCTGACACCTCATATCTTGCAACAAGGTAATGGTATATGTTGTGCATTCTAGTGTGTGTGAGTACATCATGGAAGGAGAAATCACCAAAAAAAGGGCCAATTGGATAACTAAGATCCTCAAATATGATATTGAGGTCAAGCCTACAAAGACCATCCAAGGAAGAGGACTATGTGAGTATTTGGAACATGATGAAAAAATGGGAGTTGAAGAGGAGAAACCTGAGCTTTTCCTAACAAATGAATCCAAGTCTGAAGGCTATTGGCTAGCAGACAGGGTAAGATTCGTGCATACTAGAAAATATCTTCTAGGCCTTCCTTCACATAAGAGAAGATTTTATAGATTGTAGAATAGCAGATATGTACTTATTGAAGTATTATTTTTCAAAAGGAACTTCAACACCATTTTTCTGTGATGTGTCACCACATAACAGGTAAGGAAAATTCTTGACACTTTCCACAACAATCCTACGGGTAGGAATTTTTCTACAAATACCACCACCATCAAAATTATGTATGTTGGATATTTCTAGCCTCCACTATTCAATGACTCACACTCTTTGGTTAAGGCCTGCAAGGAATGCCAATTCTTCACAAGAAGAAGAAAGAACTCAACAATACCTCTCAACCCAATAGTGGTTGATGAACCCTTTGCCTAATGGGGCCTTGATTTTATTGGGATGATTAATCCCACCTCCAGTGTTGGACACAAATGGATCCTCACAGCTACAAACTAATTTTTTGAGTGGACCGAGGTCATGCCTCTGCAAAATGCAACGGAGGTCAAGATTGTGAATTTTCTCGAAGAATTGGTAACAAGATTTTTCCAACAAATACCATAATTTATGACAACACTAAGGCTTTCTGGGCTCAAAGGTATGCCAATTTGCACTCAATCATAGCATATTCTTAAAAATGTCTTCAAATTACTACCCGTAGGGAAATGGTCTGGCTGATTTGACTAATAAAAAATTAATCTAACTCATTAAAGGAATCGAGTCAGAACATTAGAAGGAGTGGCATAAGAACCTTCGAGCAATGCTCTAGATAGACCACATAACCCCTAAGCAAGTTATCAATACTTCACTATACGAATTGGTGTACATGAAGGAAGCGTTATTGCCCATCTCCATGGAGATTCCTACACTATACTTTCTTAAATCCCTAGATGTTGAAGAAAATAGAGCCATGGAGGTCTGATTGGCCAAGTTGTTGGAAGTATAGGAAAAAAGAGAAAAGGCCCTGATAGCCATGAATAACTACCAACAGGTGGTTAAAATGTGGTTTGACAAGAAAACCTCAGACCAAGTTCTAAAGTTCAATGAGAGGGCCACAAAGCCTAACCAACACGGAAAATTTGATAGTCTATGCAAAGGCCCTTTTAGAATAATTCAATGCAAGCAACATAACACATTTGAATTAGAAAATATGGAGAAAGAAGCATTGGGGATTCCAATTAATGGAATCCACCTCAAATTGTTCAATTAAGCTTTATTAATTGTTCTGCCTGTGTAAATATGTAATTATTGCACATTTTCCTTTGTGTTCTTTTTTTTGGCCAGTCTTTCCAAAAGCAACCCATAAAGTAGAGAAACAAATCCATATGTAAAATTTGAAAAGATACTCAAAGAAACAGAGAAACAAAACTCATAATGTAGGAAGAAAAATGCAAAAGAGACAGAAAATTTAATAAAAGCTATATATATTCATTAGATGGTATCATATGCTTCGATATTACACTTCCAAAATGGCTTCGAGGCCATATTTTCAAAGTATGTATATATATAATATGCATTTTTATCAATATATACATTAAAATCCTTTTTTAGGCACATATACAAAAAATAAATGAAAAGTGTTGATTCTTAAACAATAGCAAGAGCATCATCAACAATGACATCTAAAACAACTTCATCAACAAGATCATTAATAGGAGCAATAGGATCATTAACAAAAATAGGGGCATCAACAACAACGACGACCAGTGGTGGAGGATACACTAGGTCCCTGAAATCAGTATACCACTCCACGTCGTAGAACAACACCACATTGTAGTAGTGTAACAAGAAGTGGTAGACATGAGAAATCCTTTGGTGGTGCTCTTCATGCATCAGAATGTGGAATCCACTCAGAAAAAACACCCATAATACCACTGCATCTTCTTCAATGTGTTTTCGGAGGTTGCTCACCATAGGAAGACCTAGACCATACACCACATTTGCCACAATTTCTCCAAGGCCGCCAAGGTAGCACTTCGGGAAGATTTCCAATGTAAGTCGCATGATCATTGGCTTAGGGCCCTGTATATCAAGCAAGGATGTAACAAAGTGAGATAAAATGTCGGTATTGACCCTATACTTGTCTTCGTACTCTATATAGTCCCCACCTAGTACCCACTTCATTGCTATGATAGAAACTAATGCTTGTTCTTCATCATTTGATTCAAACGCCTATTAGAAACTTCACCTAAAAAAGTTGTCTGAGACTTATTGCTAGTGAACCTAATCGGAGTATTCATGATTCCTATCTCTACCCAACTACCAAATGCTAATTCTTCCCAATTACTAAGTGCAATTTTGTTGTTGTCTTAGGGTCTATTTATATAAATATCTAAGGTACATGTGTGCCATAAGCATGATTCTAATCGAGAGTTAACTTGAAAAATCCCACCAAGAGCCAACTCGAATTTGCCACCTAGTTGTGTTTGTCATGTACGAATTGCTACGTGCGGGGTTAAGAAGAATTAATTAATTAGCATAAATTGGTGGTAGTCCCAAGTGATTGTACATACGGTCAGGTGTTGATGTGTCGCATTGCAAGCATGTTTTAGTCTCCAAGGAGGTACTCAAATCTTTTTGAGTACTCATTGCATCTTTGGCTTAATCATTCTTTTTAGGATATTATTTGCAAAGCATGCAAAAGGTCATGTATTCCTTTAATCATCGGATCAATTTCCTAAGAAAATTGCACTGTAGGACATGATTACTAACTGTCATTATGAATTCTTGTCTTTTCAAAAGGGAAAAAATTATTTCGCATGAGCAAAGGAGTTGGTAGTACATGCCAAATTTAATGCAGCAAGGCAACCATTGTCTACAACTCTAAGTCAAGAAAAAGCTAAGTGTTGCATGCGAAGGAATAACATTGTGAAAAATTTCCTGAGTACGCTATCCAGTGCAAATAGTTTTGAGTGTAGAATTGTTGAAGAACAAAAGTGAATTGCAATAGGTTTGAGCATCATAGAAATCCACAACACCTTGAAATGGCCCAAAATCCTCATATGGAAGTGTAAGTAAAGGCAACCCAAAGCTTGTTTGATGCCATGCATGCGACACCCATAGCCAATAATTTTAGTGATACCTCTTCTGCTTCACCTAAGATACTAGAGAAGCTAAAGTGGATCCACATGCAGGCCGCGAAAAAGTAGAAAACTGATAGGAACTAGTCCCAGATAATGGAAGAATGGGATAACATTCATGATCCCATCCTCAAAACTAACCCTAAGAGTCTTAGGGAAGCAGCTTGCAAAAGAATGAAAGTAGCTAATGAATGTTAGTTGGAGTACAAGCTATGGTTTTTCGATCTCCTGCAATATATGGTCCCTTTTGTGTAGTATTGCCCAGAGCTAGTTCATGAGGGCATTCAACATTTCAACCTAGATACTGGTTCCATTAAATTCTGAGAGCTAAGGGTTAACATTAGCATGGAGGCTATCAAAAACATGCTATGCATCCCTACAAGAGGCTCTAGGGAAGAAAAGATGGAGTCATTCACTCTAGAAAAGGGTGACGACTTCTGGAGAACTAGAGATTTTGCTCTGGATTTTTATAACAAAGAAACCCAAAGGCCTTAGGAAGATTTGGAAAAGCCACCACAAATTCCTGTAGCACACAACGCTTTTAACACAGAGTTGCAGGAGGCCTTCTCTATGATTACTTTTGTTTGTAGCATGGATGAGGACAAGTTCATGCAAGAGTTTCAATTGGGTCTGGGTTTTCAGTTGAGGAAACAACATTTCTTATTCTGGTATGACTTTGCAGAAGTCATTGTCTAGGAAATGATGAGCCAAATCAAGGAGTACAAAACACAACATAAGTTCAGGTTTCCTTCTCTCCTTGCTCATATTTTCTTACACCAAAACCACAAATTCTTTAAAAGACATATGAGGTTAGCTATTTTTGATGAAAAGGGAGTAAGAAGGCCAATTTTTGTATGGACTCCCATCCTTTCTACAACATATGACTATTATGCATTCTCATATTTTTTCTTTACTATGATTTTGCAAGAATTTAGTGAGGATGGAAATCTTTATCAGCTTTTTGCTAACCATACAGGGTGGATGCAGAGTTTCACTCCTAAATGTGACTGGTTTCTCGGAGAAGATTTTACATTCATTTGGCTACGTGGCTTTATTGAGGAACAATTCTAACTCCCGTCATGCATCACAAATAGGGTGTTGGCCCTCGAGATGTTCTAGAAAATGTAAGTTATTGACAATAACTTTTGTTGAGGGAAGAATAAGAAAGGGTTTTTCTATTGCCCACTAAGCTTCAAAATGATGGTTATGGCAAGGAAGCAGACACATAAGCTACTAGAGGCAAAGTTGACTCATCTGGGGCTAGTATTGATTTGTGAAAAATAGCAATATAACCTCAAAAATTTCTTAGAAAACATAAGTGTTTGAGTGACTCACAACCCCCAACCTTATTGGGGAAAGCGGTGGAATCCCCTATCAGAACAAGATGATCTATTTGTAGACCTAGTTCACATTCCTATAGAGGATAGGAGGCCAACATGGATCAATTTCTATTTCAATTCAGGGAAGTTTAATGAGAAGCACCATATGGGAGTCACTCTTCATAATGAATTGGCCAAGAAGTGGTTGTGGAGTGAGGAAAAGATCAAACATTTTTGGATTTACCATCAAGAGATTCAATGCCTTGATGCCCTGTTCCAAGATGTAGACAAGGACAAAATATTTGATACTCTATGGAATAGAGAGCATGATGATACCGATGCAAGTGATGATGAGGATATTGACCTTGATGAGGCTAGAAAATATACAGGGAAGGGGAAGGAGGTGGAGGCGGCCCCAACACAAAAGAAAGAAAATGTGACAAAGCAACCTAACAAAATTCTTCAAGGGTGTGAGTGAATATATCATGTTCGAGAGCCTCACAGACACATACATGGGCTGCAAAAAGACCCAAAGTAACCCAACAACACCCGTCAAAGGTCATAGAGGTGAAAAATTTCCCACCAAACAAAAGACAACACACAAACGTAGCTTCTAGATAGGGTTCCTAGGAACCTACAATAAGCCAAGGATCAGAGTCCTCCACAGCTCAGGGATCTTTCTCTTAATCTTTAGTTTCTCATACGTCTTTCTAATGCGCCCATCACTTGAAGTGTTAGCCTTTCTTTCTGCTTCTACTACAATGGTTACTTGGGGAGGTTTCTACAATTCTCCCAAATTGGGATAATTCACTTTTACTCCCCCCCGGGTTACTCCACCTTTTGTCAGAGCACAGTCTATATCCACTATTGTTCCACCTTTTTCTATCACTGTATTGGCCCCAACCTAGCTTGCCCAACAAATGGAGTCCATTGTATCTCTACTACTGCCACCACTCCCCATGAGTCCTTCCACCACTTCACAGATTGGGCCTTGGCATATTCCGCCATTCTCCCCACTAACGCTCTCTCTTCCGAAGAAGAAATCAGCCAAAACCACTACTCTCTCATTCCTTTTACTCTTCCTCTTGATCTTTGTAGACACCTAAAAATGACCTAGGCCTCTGGTGCTATTTAAGCCACATCTTCAGCAACTATTAATTAAATAATTCACAATTATTTAATTAATTCAGGGTCTTCTATTCTTCCTGATTATTAAATAAATAAATCATATTTATTTATTTAATGTGTCACTAATTATCTAAAGTCAACTCATAATTAAATAAAATTCTCATTTTATTTAATTAATCTTTTTCATTAATGTCCTAATTATCAAATAAATATATTTTAATATATTTATTCAATATGTCACTAATTCCTAAATCCTCTCTTTTAATTAAATAGATTTGCTAATTTATTTAATTAATTAACCACTTCTTCTAAATTAAATAATTATTTTAATTATTTAATTGTTGTATGTGACACTTCTTTATTTTTAAATAAAATAATTTATTTAAAAATGTCTCACATAGTTAACTGATTCTTCTTTTAGTATTTAATTTCAAAAATCAATTACTCATTATCTCACAAAATCCATATTTTGAATTATTTTAATTCAAAATGGAAATATTCTTCTACAAATCAAGTAATTTCTAAAATTACTGATTTTCTAAAATTCCATCTTCTTATCTTCTGATTTTTGCTAATTTCATCTCAACTGTCACATTTATTCTTGATTTAATTTATTTAATTAAATCTTATTCACACATTTGGGCATTTTTCCCTAACCCTAATTGAGAGTTGCCATTTTGAATCTTAACCATTGATTCTAGGGCATTTTCTCAATCTCTCATCTCATCCGTCCGTGCAAAATTGCATTTTCTATAAAATGACAATTTTGCTCTCATTTCAAGGACCTTGATCTTGAATTTCTTAAAAATTATTTTAGATTCCACGTTTATTGTCATTTCTTGCATTCGAGCCATTAGTATTTGAATATTTGCACTTAGATTTCATTTTCTATTTGCATAAATCTTTTAAAATAAATCCTTCAAAGTCTTGTTTAGGTCTAGGCATATAGAGTTTGCTCCTCAAAATCTGAGGGCATCCATTATTACAACAAGCTAGGAGGTCTAATAGAAGTTAGTCATGGAGGAGAGAAATGGGTGAGATTGTTCTAATTTCATTCCCTTTCTTTCACATTTCTCCTTTGCATTCTATTGTGTTGTTTGGATAATATTGCATGCATGTGATACTAACTTATTTTGTTTTGCAGAAATCCTTCATTACACCATGTATTTTAATTCAAGTAAAAATTATACTAGATTCTATTTATATATTAGGATTATTGTTCTAGACAAGGGTGCTCAATGGAGCTCATAAATATCAAGCCTATCATTAATTAACTAATTCATCAATAAGTAATTTATTCTTCTAAGTTTTTATGGGTCTAGAGCTTTATCTTTTGGGGCGAGGGGAAGTTTAATCATAGGTGTGGTTGTTTCCCAACAAGAGTATATCTATAGAGCTAAGGTATATTGAACAAGAATACATGTAAATTAATCAAGTATGACAGAGAATTTAATTTAAAAATCTGATGACATAAATTGATTTATCTAAATTTTCAAATTTCATGATAAGAGACACAAGTTCTCTATAGTGGGACAAAGTAGTTAAGAAGAAATTATAAGTTTAACAAGTTAACATTAATTCATAATCCCATTCATTGTTTTCAAAGAATACTAAAGATAAGAATGAAAAATTAATAGAATACATGTTCAAAGGGACACATAGATATATGCTAGTGACCTAATTGCAATGTACAAAATAAACAAAGATGAGTTTGAGCTCTATTCACCAAATTTTGAGAACTTGTTTGATCCCCTTAAGAAATGTCATATTAGGACCCCTTAAGACATCGATTTACGATTTAGGGTGAGAGTATGGCTTAAGGGGATCTATCTCTAGTAAGGTCCTAGGACAAAATGGTCCATGGCTTAAGGGAATAAAATTTGGTGGAGTTGCCTAAGGCAACCAAATTTCATTTTAAGGTCCTACGAAAAAATGAATGCTTTGGGGTTTAGGGTTTAGATTTAGAGATTTGATGACATGATTTCAACATATCTATATGTCAAATAAAAAATGTAAGAAACCTCCAAGGAGCCCTAATTTATGACACTACACAATGTGATAAGGATGTTTTATAAATTGGTCATTGAAGTGTAGCAATAAATAAAAAATCCTAATGTGAATTATTCGTAGCCTCAATCTCAATCTCAATGAAAACTGCCCCGAATCTAGGTAAAATTCCTTGGATACTTCTAAAATTATGTGAACTATTAGGGTTTTAGGTTTACGTTTAGGGTAAATAGGGTTTTAGGTTTACGTTTAAGGGTTTAGGCCCAAGGATTAACTTGGGTAAATTAGTTTTTAGGGACCTATGTTTTTTGGAACCTAGGGTTTCTAGGGTTTTGATTTCTAAGTTTTAAAAATGTTTCCAATTTAGGATTAGTTTTTATGGTTTTCAATTTACAATTTAACATTCTTTGTTTCGTTGATGTTTTTGGTTTTTTAAATGCAATTTAAAAACTATAAAATATTGAACAAAAACAAACTAAACAAACAAAAACTAAATACCAATT
>VDFB02117417.1:0-41660 GCA_007258455.2 Sequoia sempervirens
GGAAGAGGACCTCAAGGAGGTTCAAACAGAGGAAGAGGAGCAGGAAGAAGTAATTCTTATTTTGCAAACATGAAGTGTTACCATTGCAATCAAATAGGTCACCCTACTTATAGATGCCCAGAGAAAGCTTCCTCATCAAACAATGAAAAGAGAGTGGCTTATGCAAAAGAGGACACCATGAGTCCCAAAGCATCTAAGATCAGTCATATAGAATCTAAGGTAGGAGAGAATCTGATGTTCAACAGGGTTTTGACCAGACAACCGCTTAAAGAGGAACCAAAAAAGAGAAGAGCTCTATTTAGAGTGAGGTGCAAGATACTTGGTAAAGTATGCAAGGTTATAGTAGACTTAGGTTCAACAGATAATATAATCTTAGAGGAGGCAGTATCAAAACTAAAATTGGAGAAGGTACCCGACAATAACCCCTACAAGGTCACATGGTTGAATAAAGGGCAGAGTGTTCTAGTTAATGAACAAGTAATGGTGGAGTTCTCCATTGGAGGATATAAAGACAAGTTAGTTTGTGATGTATTACCCATGGATGCATGCCATCTACTACTGGGAAGACCATGGTAGTATGACAGGAGTGTTATGTATGATGGTAAAGAGAATACTATTTCATTCAAAAAGGATGGAAGAACTCTTCAAGTCAGAAGGTCACTGGCGAAGATGAAGGATGTGCGATAAGACATCTAACATCATGTTGAGCAGTGGTAAGGAGTTCCTTAAGGACCCACCAAGGAATGAAGGATATGTGGCTGTGTTGCAACCCAAAGAAGAAGACAAGGCTGAAAAGACAGTCTTATCGGAAGCAGTCCAAAAGTTACTTGAGAAGTACAAGAGCATAGTTAGTGATGGACACCTACAAATTTACCTCCAAAGAGAGCCATTAGTCATCAAATTGACTTCATACCTAGAGCCTCATTTCCTAACAACAGCAAGATACAAGCTTACACCTGAGCATAACCTAGAGGTAGCTAGGCAAGTGCAAGAATTATTGGATCAAGGCTTGATTCAAAAGAGCATCAACCCTTGTGCAGTGCCAGTGGTTTTGGCAACCAAGAAAGGAGGTAAGTGGAGACTTTGTACTGATTCTAGGGAAATAAATAGGATCACCATTAGGTATAGGTTTCTTATTCCTAGAATTGAAGACTTGATGGATTGTCTTAGAGGTGCTCAGTTCTTCACAAAGTTGGATCTCAAGAGTGGGTACCATCGTGATCGTAATTCAAGGGTGGTGATGAGGGAAGACAACTTTTAAGACAAATGATGGGTTATATGAGGAAAGTGATGCCATTTGGCCTCTCACCCCTAGCATCGCTTCATGAGACTCATGAATGAAGCTTAAGGATTTCACAAGGATCTTTGTGGTAGTATATCTTGATGACATACTGATTTTTAGTAAGACAGCAGAAGAACACTTCAAGCATGTGGAGATGGTTCTTAGAAGGTTATAGGAGGAGAAGTTGGCAATCAATCTTGAGAAATGTGAGTTCTTCAAGCAAGAGCTTGTCTACTTGGGCTTTGTAGTGTCCAAAGGCTCATTAAAGATGGATCCAAGCAAGGTGGAAGCCATCCTAAACTGTCCTACACCAACCACAACAACAAAGGTAAGGAGTTTTCATGGATTGGCCCAATTTTATAGGAAATTTATAAAGAACTTCAGTGGTATATGTGCACCGGTCCTAGATACAATCAAGGGTGGTATGAAAACAAAGTTTAAGTGGACTCAAGAAGCTAATAAAGGGTTTGAGAAACTGAAACAAGAAGTGGCAACTCAACCTATTCTATTATTGCCTATTTTTGACAAGTTGTTCACGGTTGAGTGTGATGCAAGTGGAGTATCAGTAGGAGGAGTACTTAGTCAAGAAGGTAGGCCTGTGGCCTTCTTTAGTGAAAAGCTCAATGAATCCAAGCAAAAGTACTCTACCTATGATCTAGAGTTATATGCTTTAGTGCAGTCCCTTAGGAAGTGGAGGCATTATTTGTTACCCAAAGAGTTTGTGGTCTTTACTAATAATCGTGCCCTTAGTTATATCAACACCCAAGAGAAATTGAGTAACAGGCATTTGAAATGGATGGAATACATCCAAGCCTTTACTTTTACCATCAAGCACAAGAAAGGGAAAATGAATAAGGTGGCAGATGCATTAAGCAAGAGATTGTTGGAAGTACAGGAGATACAACTAAAGAGCATTGGATTAGAGAGTTTCAAAGATCTCTATGGAGAAGATGAAGACTTCTTAGAAGCTTACAAGGTATGTTCTAATTTTGAGAATCATTTCCATAGCCAATATTCTAAGTATACATTGCAAAATGGACTGTTATTTAAGGGTAATTAGTTATGTGTTCCAAGAGGATCAATGAGGGAAAATTTGATTCAAGAAAAGCATAATGGCAGTCTTAGTGGGCATTTTGGCATCAATAAGACCTTAGAGCTAGTACAAAGGTTCTATTATTGGCCTAAGTTGGCAAGAGATGTTAGGCTGCATGTGAATAGTGTTGTGTGTATGAGCTAAGTGAGGGAGCTTGGGGCAATGCTGGTTTCATATCAACCCCCCATTCCTAATGCACTTCATGGGAGTGTGTGAGCATGGGATTTTGTGTAGCCTTCCTGGGCACTGCCATTCTGCCTTTGATGCTGTTTATGTTGTGGTAGACAAATTTAGCAAGATGAGTCATTTTATTCCCTGCAAAACTACTCATGATGCCAACTACATAGCTCATCTTTTCTTCAAGGAAGTTGTTAGGATCCATGGGCCACCTTTGAGCATTGTTTCAGATAGAGATGTGAAGTTCATGAGTCACTTTGGAAAGACTCTATGGAATAGACGTACAAATCTATCTTTTGAATTAACTTCTATCTCGCATCGATGTTCAAACTGAGGTGGTTAACAGAGTGTTGGGTAATATTTTAAGGTGTCTAACCAAGGAGTATGGCTAGACATGGGATATGGTTATCTCCCAAGCTGAATATGCTTATAATGACAATGTCAACATAACTACAGGGAAAAGTCCTTTTGAAGTTGTGTATGGAATGCACCCAAGAGGCATTTGTGAGCTTAGAGACCTTGGATCTATGGAAAATAGGAGTGGACATGCAGAAGAATTCACTCAAACCATGAAAGAGATTCAAGAGTAGGTCAAGAAAATAGTCATAGCAGCAACCCACAAGTTGAAGGAGAAAGTTGATTTGTCAAGGAAGAATGTACAATTTGCAGTAGGGGACTATGTCATGGTCCACCTTAGCAAATCCAGATTACAGAAGTTAATGTCAACCAAAATCTAGATGAAAATAGTGTGACCATGCAAGGTGTTAGCCAAGTATGGCAATAATGCTTACAAGGTGGAATTACGAGTAGACCTAGGCATATCTCCTGTGTTTAATGTGGCTGATCTGATCAAGTATAGGGGGACAGTCATTGACATGGATAAAAATAGCAGGGAGATATTCAAGGATGTCAGCAACATGACGCTACCAACTCCAGACAAGCTACAAGCGGAGAATATTTTGGAGTCAAGAGTCAAGAAGGCTACAAGGTACAAGGTGTACATGGAGCATCTTGTCAAATGGAAGAACAAGCATGAATCTAAATCTACTTGGGTAGAAGAAGCAGACTTTAAGAAGCAAGGCATTGATAATTCTTTGATTTCTCCTAAAATTCCTTATTTGTTTGTACTGTGAGGGGGAGAATGGTGTAGGAGCACCTGGGAAACATGGGTTTTCCTGAAGTCTAGAAGGAAGTTCAAATTTTGTTGTGTTATCTCTAGGTCATGTTGACCATTTTGTTAGCATTTGGTGGAGTAGGAATAAACCTTGATCTATTATGATCAATGGATTGGGAGGTGAAAATCTTGAATGGGTTTTGAAGCTCTAACTTGTCTAGGTTGCCAACCTTGTCAAAGGTTAGAAAACACATTGGGTTTTATAAATTGTTTCATTAGGTCATCTATGGGTTCGAAAAGAACTTAGTTCTTTTGAGGGCCTATTTAAGACATGGCTCGATCATGAGATAGGGTTGGAGGCATTTTTGTTAGAGTGATATTTTGTAAAGCTGAAGAATACAGCGTTGGAGAGACAGTTTTATGTGTTTAGCTTTTAAACTGAGCTTTAATGGAGTAAACTTACTATTATCTTGTTAGTAGTATGTAGTGTTGATATTGTGCAAGCTTGGAGTGCCATCTATTTGTCTTTACAAATCATTTTTCATCTTTTATTTGTATATAGTTTGTTTTCTACATTTTCTGGCCTGAATCAGGCAGTTTGAGAAAATGGAGTCCTAGTGCACTTCCCCACTGTACAAATTGTACGGCCCTTTGGGATTTGTGTCTAGGCTCCCTTAGTGTAAATATGGTAGTTAGTAGAGTTTGTGGCAGTGCAGGAGATGCTAGCAAAGTTTTTCCCTAGGCGAGCCAGGGTCTCCGTTGTGCGCCTTTGTGACACACGCCCAATCGAGGGGGCCTCTTTGGGCAAGTTCCCTGACCTTTGATTTTATTGGATTTATCATTTTAGGGTCTTGATATGTTGGTCTTGCTGGTTTTTCCCTTGCTTTGAGGCCGGAATTGATTGAAATTGAGTTTTGGGCCAAATCCGGGTTTTCATCTAGATCCGGGATTTTCCGCCTCTGGCTGATTTTTCCGGCCCTGGCTCCTTGTCCGTCTCTGGCAGGATTCTCCGATTCCAGGTTTTTGCCTGACTTCGGGATTTTCTGGTCCTATCGGATTTTCCCGGATTCCGTCAAAGTCCCGATCCTCCTGATTTTCCCGGTTTCTGCATTTCTGCGGGATCCGTGACTCCGCGCATTCTGGGATTCTCCGAACTTCCGCTTGGGGCTCGGGTTTCCGGATTTGTCAGAAGGGTCTTATCGCGCTTTAATGGCTGAGGTACCTTGGTTCAGACGGGTATAAGGGCAAATTTAGGGCACTTTTTTGATTCATTCCAACTTCGATTGCTCCCTGGATTTGCTCTGGCGATTTAAAACTTTCATTTGAACTTTGAGGATTGGTCTTGGTCTGTTTGCGCGAGGATTGCTTGAGCGTGCTACCAACATCTCTTTGCTTGAACGTGTTTTCCGCTCGATTTCCTGAGCTCGATTTCTGCCTGTTTGATCCATGGTATGTATTCGTTGCCCTTCCGTTTGCTTGCATGGTGATTTGAGGTTTTCTTGTACTGGGCATTGTTGAATTTGGGGTCGGCCCTTGTCTTGGTTTTGGGTTTCGTATTTATTCAGTCGGGTTGATCCATTTTTTTTATTGAAGCCCATCTCTCATGCCCTATGAGTTCCGTTTGTCCGTTTGATTGCATATTTACACATTAGACGGAATTATGGGTCATATTGCTTGTTTGTTTTGGGCGCGGGATGTGTTACCATGCGAATTTAGGGTTTCCTTGGTGTTTCGGTTAGCGCGATGATTTGATCTTGTGTTTGAATGACTTTCACCCCGTTTCGTGTTGGCTTCCCCGTCCCGTGAGGATTAGAGGGCTTCTGGGTAAATCTTGAACCGATATTTTTTAACCCTGAAGGCTTGCTCTGGTTTTAATGGCGGATATGTGGTTATTCGATTTAGGGCATCGTCGTTTTAGCGCGAGGATCCTTCCTTTGAGCGCTTTTAAGAGTTGGAATCCTTTGCATATTCGAGTCCGGTGATTGTCGTCGGTTTTTGGATCATTTGAGCTCAGGTATTGAAATCTTGTGGTCGCTCCAGTTTTGGTGCACGATTTGCCGTTTTTCGGGTTTCCGAGGCTGTCGCGGAATTTCTTGGCTCCCGGATTTTCCCAGTTTCCTTTTATTCCACGGACAGGGTTAATTTCTGGTACATTTTATGCTGTCCGTGAAAGTCCGTCCCATCTGGATTTTTCTGGATTTCCTGTCCGATGGCATTCTTTTGTATATTTCGATGATAGGATTGATGGAATGATTGTTTATGCTTGTTTCTTGTTGCCAATGAGTAAATTTAATGATTATCCTTTTATTTTCTGAGCGGATCAATGATTTATGTGACTAATAGTGCTTTGGCAGCAGGAATCCGTCTGGGTCGAATTTTTCCAAAATTCCGCCCCGACGGTATTTTCCCTGTTTACATGATTTCTCAGATTATTTGATTTCTCCGGATCTCGAAAGATTGGCAATTAGCAATGAATTTCAGTGGATTTATATGATGTGTGCTAACCTTTTGGATTGACATGAACTCAATAATTGCATTCTAATGACAATTTTGGATGTGCAGGCTGAATCAAGCAAAGCTACTGCTAGGAAGTCCAAAGGTGGTGCTGGGGCATCTTTAGTTTCCGAGACAGAAAGGTTAAGATTAGACATGAAAAGTCAGGTTCCAGAGAGTAAGATATCCTTCGTGTGGGCGGATGTGTCTGATACCAATGTTGGCGCATGGCGGTATGAAGAGTTTAAGCAGAGAACAGCTGAGAAAGACCAGTCGGCATTGAGGCAGGGGATGATGAATTCAGGGTTGGTACATGTGGCAGGGTTCCCTCCAGCAGTCCAGTGCTACGAGCTAATTTTGGAGTGTGCTAGACAGTACGCTTTTGACACACAGATGGTAGTTAGCACTGAGGGACGAGTGTTGGCAAACTTCAGTCCAGCCTCCATTGCCCGGGCCTTCAGCATGCCGAATCTCCCCTCGGTCTGTGCCTTAAACATTAACACTGCTCACACATATTATGAGAATGAGCCAGTTAAAGCTCAACAGCTTATCAACTCATGGCTTGAGAAGCCCAAGTCTCACCACTCCAAATTGCCCAAACAGTTGCACAGGGTGAAGTTTAGGCCGGATATCTATGACGCCATCACACTGTTGAGCAGGGTGGCCGAACTTAAAACTGCCGGGGTATTGGAAAATTGGATGGTCCATGTGATCACCAAGATAGGCCAAGGAACGAATTATCACTGGGCCGGTCTAATCAGTGCAGAAATAGATAAGCAACTGAGGAATGTTTTGGAGGGAAAGAAGTTTACCATGTCCTCTTACATCGTGTATATACTGGCCATCTCCTACCCCTACAAGGGACTGACTCAGGCGGGAACCATTGGACAGGATATTATCTACGAAGTCTATCCGGAATTGCACCTCGGACACGGAGATTATAGGAGGGCCAATGATGCCTTCACCATGCACATTACCCGGACCCTTCAGAATGCGGAGCACATCAGATTGTCCGATGGGGCCAAAGGATTGATTAAGAATTATGGGGCCTGGTTTATCCAGTTCCCCACCTTCACTTATCTCCGGATTGACGGATGTCCTGTTGCACCCTACCGATTGCCCAGATATCCCACTGACCACATAGTACTGCTGGAGGTCGTGAGACAAATTTGTGAGTTTGATGCAGTGGTCAAGAGGGAGAAACATAAAACTGGTTTTGGAGGTGACTTTCCCCTTGGGATTGGCGTGGGGGAGATGTGCCCTTCCATCCAATCAGCCCACACTGTAGGTGAGGAATTGGCTGCCTATGGATTCTCTTTTCATTCAAAGAGAATGAATTTTGACATCACCGGGGAGGCATAGAAAAGGGCTACCCGGGAATACAGGCACAAAGAGGATTTGGAAGATTACTGGGTCAACATCAAGGATGACCTTGATGCGAGGAAGAAGAGGTATTCCCGGCTGCCTGTAGAGGTCATTAGACAGTACAATGTGAAGCTGATTCCGGATCAGCTGGAAGATGATGGAAAACTGGTCCAGGACCACGTTTATGAGCCCATCAAGGACAGGTCAGTTGCAGATATTGATTGGAATGAGCCTGAGGTGACAGAGTTGGAAGATTTGATGGCTCCCGTGCTAAGATTTACTTTGTCTTGGATAAAGCATGAAGTCTGGGTGTTAGAGAGTGCCAAGGTACCTTGTACCTTCGATTTGATGGGGAATCTCAACCCCATGTCCACTTCTGAAGAATCCGGGGAAGAGGACCCCAAAGGGAAAACAACCAAAGCCTCCCCCTTCAAAATTAAAGCCAGAGGTCCTAAAGGGACAGAACCGGCAACAAAAAGGAAACCAATTGGTAAACGCAGGTGGAAGACTTTGACCATCAGCAAGTCCTCGGACGAGGAGGAAGCAGAAAAGGCTGAAGAGGAGGATGCTCCTCCACCACCCAAGAAAGCTAGAACTACAAGGGTTGCTAAGAAGAAAGGCCAAACTACTTCGGAGGATGAACCTCCAGTTGTGGATGTGGAAAGCTCCGGGGGCAAGAAGACCAAAGTATACACCAGAAAATCCAGAACTCCTTCCCCAAAGGATGCCGCACAGCCAAAGGATTCCTCCCCAGTATTGCCGGCCACTGAACAGGACAAACCTGTCTCGCCTCCACAGAGTATATCAGAACTGGAGAATCTGGGTGGACAGGAAATCAGCGGAGAGGCAGAATCTTTCAAAGAGGGAACATTATTCAGTGAGGCTGCCGAGCTCGATGTGGAAACAGAGGAAAGGCACACTTCTCCCTTGGTGCAATACGAGGACTCTCCAGAGAGTGAGAAAGGCCGCGGATCGCCAGAGCCGGAGGAAAGCCTGCCTGCTTGGACTCCATCACCAGTGTTTCTAGAGTTGGGAATTGAGGAGGTTGTTCAGAGCGAGAAGACTCCCGAGAAGGAAGAGGATGACAAGGCCACAGCCGAGGATGAGCCTGAGGTGACAGCTGAGGAAGAGGAGAAAGTCACAGAGGACCCAGGGAAAACTGACACAGAAGGAATCCGGACGGACCCCGTAGCCCCGGACTGGTTAGAAAAGGAAATAGCAAAGAAGAAACAGGTGATAGTAGAGGATACTCCTCTTGACTGGGATGCAATGTTATCTCAGATCGGTAAGGGGAAGAAGAAGAAGGCTGCCAGGGTAATTTCCCGGGTAGAGAGGGATGAAGTGCACAACCGTGTAGTTCACATCGCCACCCCTGCTGCAGATAAAACAAGAGATGAGGTAACAGGCCAGGATTACAGTGTCCAAACCATTAACCTTGGGCCGGCCTCCCTAGAGCAAGACATTGAGGAATTCGAGGGGTCAAGTGCTGTAATTGTGGATAGATTGAAGAAGGAGACCCAGACGAAGCGAGAACTGAAAAGAGAAAATGAAAGGCTGAGGAAGAGTTTAGAAGAGGTCATGAAGCCTCTACAATCCCTCCATCCGTCCTCCTCCTCTACTCCCAGATTACCAAGGAAACAATAATTTCTCGCATAGAGGAAGATGAAGGTCTCCACACGTTTTCGCCACCACTACGATATGTCGCACATGAGATAGCTACTAAGGAAATCCCTGCCTGCTGGCAAGGATGCAACAAGGTAAAGAGTCGATAGGAAAGCATCCTTCTCGTGATGTTCTATGTCTTCTAACTCCCCACGTAATATTGCAAGATTATTCTGGGAATGGTAAGGAACAATTGGGGCAAGGATGCACTCCTTTTCCTCTCCTATTGATTGGATGAAACTATGGAATGGTTCGAGAGACAAAACGGACCTAAAGATAAACTAAGAAAACCATTGATGCCAACCTTACTGCAATCTATGATGGTTGCATTGCATTTTTTGAAGTGATGACAGGGAGGAATAAGATAGCTCCTAAGTACCTGAGTTTAGATCAATTGAAGGAATGGTGGCATGAGGTTTATGCCCCGGATTCTGATGAGGTTGTCACTGGCCATATGCTTGATGATCCAGCTACATACTTGGCAGTGATAGATAGGTACCTGGCCAGCAAGGAGGAATGGAAGAAAACCATTGGGCGATCCAATGAAGGAATTGATTCAATTAAATGTCGGCTCAAAGTTTTGCCATCGCCACCCGTTGCTGAGCTGGAGGGAGTTTTCTCGAAGGTCCAAGGGTCACCAGCGCGGAGGAAAGACAAAGGAAGCAGCGGTTAATGTTTATCTCAAGATTTGTGCTTCCCTATTATCATAGGGCATGCATTGGACCGGACTTCCTTGGGGACTGTGCCTTGGCTGACTTGGATGATGGCATTAAACGTGTGCCTTAGTTTGTTTCCTTGGCCGACCTGTTCTGGCGATTTTATTTATTTTGTAAAATGTTTGGCTAGGCCGACATGTTTTGAGGGGAATTTTGGTATAAGTTGGCATTTTTGCCTCATTGTAAGGGTTCAGTTCAGAAATTTGTGGTAGACATTAGCAAGACTGTAATAGAGATTAGCAGGAGCAATAGTTAGAGTATTTTAGAATTTCTTGAAGCAAATACCATATTCAGAACAGTTGAATTGTTGCAGCATTTGGTGATTAATACAATTGAAGGCATTGTGGTTATTCCTGGTGAAATCCTTTGTGTTATCTCATCTTGCATGGTTCTTTTGTTCTATCTATTACATTGCTTGAAGATCTAGGGTTTAGTATTCAGAAATAAATTAGTTTATCTGGATAAATGGTGTATGTGATTTCATATTTGGAATGTTGGTAGCTATCTCTGGTCTATACTCCCAGTAACTATCTGATTGTAGTAGGCTGGTAAAGTCAACCTGGACCATATATTCAGATGTGCTTAAGTTTGGTTGTAGATGCAAGTCTATGATTTGAAAATCTGTATTCCTCAGAAGATTGCACTGTTCTTGTAAGATTGCCTTGTGGGTCGAACAGGAGTTGGTTATTTGAGATAGGTCCATTCCAGATATTTGTCATTTGCATTGCTTGTCCTTGCAATAGTTTAGATTTTGTTACTTCCTTGCATCCCTATCTTTTGCAATTTCTTTATTATTCGGTTAGATGTAGGATTTAAGATCATCATATTGACAGATCTGATAAATTAAGAGGGTTCAGTTTGCTTGTAGTAAGGTCCGATTGTGATTACCAGCAATTCCACATTTCATCTGAGTTGTTTTATGCATTGTTATGACCTAACACCCGAGAGACCTTGGGGTGATTTTCATTAATTCATTGTTGAAGATTACCTTTCAAGAGAGATAGGATATCATATTCTGTCTGAGTTGTTGCTGTGCAGAAAACACCATCAACAGATTGGCGCTAGAAGGAGGGCCTGAATGAGCACACTGGATCGTTTCTTGAATGCCATCTCTCCAGAGAGATATAGGAGAAATACCAGATCCAACACAAGAGAGGAGGATTTAGAAGAGCTACAGTTCTCCAATAGGTCAAGGAGGACTAGAGTGGGGGGAGAATCATCATCACCCATTCCTTCACCCACATCGTCCATATCTTCTCATCCTGAGGTTGAAGCCATACCCATCCCTGAAGAGGTTCCTCTTCAACAGCCTCAGCCTGCCATTAACCAACCACAACCTCCACCCTCGCTCTTACCAATGGCTTTCCTTGCCAATAATCCATCACCTTTGTCCTTCGGTGCTTATAATGTAATGCCTAAAAATCCTGAGCATTTCTGCTCGAAATTCCATGTAAATGACCCAAACAGAACTGCAGAAGAACACATAAGGATTTTTCAAACTTGCCTTAAAGACAGAGGAATTGTCCATGAGGATGTTGCTTGTAGGTTATTCCCTTATTCCCTGGGTGAGGAAGCCTTTTATTGGTACAACCATCTCCCTGCCGGCTCAATTCAGAATTGGAATGACCTTGAAAAAACCTTTTTGCAAAAGTTTCGAATACCCATCAGTGCTAATGAGTTGTACCTGCAATTTATCAAAGTCAAGAGAGAGGTTAATGAACCCATAGCCAGTTTCAATAATAGATTCCATCGTGCATTCACCAGATTACAAGACCCATATGTCCTGGATGATGGTACTGCCCTGGGAGTATATTACGAAGCTTTGGATAGTCTAACGGCAACCTTTCTGAAATGGAGACCTAACCCCCCAGGTACCTTGACAGAAGCTTATACAGAGGCTGTCAAGCTTAGCACAGACTTGAGACAGCACTTGACAGGGCCATTGCCTTCTCTGGGACTAGTTGCACATCCCAACCAGATTCAGGCAGTAAATCAGGCTCTCACCAATCATACCCCTATTCTGAATCCGGTTCCCCAGTTATCGATGGTGCCACACCCTGGTCATCCTATGAACCAGATTTCCCCTATGGCGAACTTCCCTCAACAACAAGTTAATCAGCCCCTGTACCAGTCACAGTCAAATAGCTTCCCTGCTTATCTGTAGAACTCTGAAGTGTTACATCAGTCTTTGGGATCTGCCCCAGTGCCTGTCCCACCTCTGAGTAATCCAAACCAGCCTCCCTACAGAGACCCGAATAAGGAAAGGATTGACGAAATGGCTGAACAAATAAAGAAGCTAAATCTGGAGGTGACTTACTTGAGGAACCAGAATAGCCAATTACAAGCTGCTCAAAGGGGAATGCAATCTAATCAGAACAGAGAGTTCTCACAAGGGCAGAATTTCAACAGGGGACAACGCAATGATAGAGGATTCTACAATGACAGGGGGTATAACCAGGATAGAGGTTTCAATAATGATAGGAGGAAAAACTTTGATAGAGGCCAAGGAAGTGGGTCAGGATTTGATAAAAGGCCATCACAAGGACAGAACAGAACTTGGAATACAGGGCCTAATAATGGAGGAGTTCCTACTCCATTGGATCAGCCCGCCAATCAGATTATTAATCAATCTGCGAACTAGCCAGTCAGCCAGGATAAACCTCCCACTGGTGTGTATCTCGCAGAAGCAGCCCTGTCAGGATGGTGCAGGCTCCACAAAACGAGTCAGCATTCAGAACTGGAATGTCCCGAGTTCTAGACTGCGGCTTGCATCTTTCAGTATGAGGTAGAAAACAACGTGAGTGGGCAGGAGATTGTTCCTTCCAGCTCATATGATTCTCCTGTGCTGGTATTGAACCATGCTCCTTTTCCCACCAGTAACGAAAATGCACCAGAAGAACCTGGTTTCCAGAAAGATGAAACAGATCAGATTTGTAATGGAGATGAAGTAGCTCAGCTGTTTAACGAAGGGGAGATGAATGACAATGGCCCCTTGGATCAGGAGGAAGCCTATGTTGAAGAAGTACAGATGTTCCAGAGACAGGGACTGAGGGATATGCCTCACAGGCGTCCACCACCTGGAGGGCCTTTCACTACCTCCATTCCTCCCAACAACTTCAGTACTCCTCCAGATCCTAATGCGAGTAACAATCCGTCTTATCCACAGGTCTCCAAGCAATACCTTTTGAAAGATAGACAAGTTCAAGCAGAACCACAGAAGGAAAGAACTATTCAAGTAAGTAAGGATAAGGTAGAGGAACCATCTAAGGAGGCCTCCACTGACATGAGTGAAGAACAGATGGCTTCGTACGTCGCAGAGGAATTCAAGAAATTAAAGGTAAACCTTTCTGCTTTAGAATTTTTGAGGTTTCCTGCAATTAGGAAAGCCGTCTTAGGTACTTATGACGCAAGTTCAAAGATATTGGATAAGCCTTCTGGTGAGCATGTCAGCCATACTTTTAGTTCGCAGTCTATGAACACGCAGAATCAGACACAGAATAGGACTAATCCACCTCCTAGAGATAGAGGAAAAGAAAGGGACAAAACTCAAGTGGCCCAGATGGATACTCAGCCCACTTTGTTTCAAGGGAAGACAGAGACTCCTCTGTTCCTGATCTCTGTCAGAATCTTTGGTAAGAACCTCCACAATTGTCTGTTGGATTCTGGTGCTTCCACTAATGTGATGCCCCTTGGAGTTTGTAGGGCTCTGGGAATTACACCTGCTGACTCCCAGAAGAAGGTTACTCAATTGGACAGGACCGAAGTAAGTGTGGTAGGGGAACTGAACATGATTCATATGCAGATATCTTCTGATCCTAGGATCCAACAGGTTATTAATATTCAGGTAGCTGATATTCCTGATGCATACAGTTTAATTTTGGGAAGGGATTTCACCAAGGCCCTGAATGGGTATGTGTCTACTGACCACTCTCATATGTGGCTTCCCTGGAAGGGAGTACCTAATCAGATAAGGATTGAGAGGGAGCCTAGAATGAAGTACATGATAACAGAATACCAAAAGACTTCGACTGAGGTTCTCATATCAGAAGTTGGAATGGGAAACTACTTGCTATCCGCCCCATATGAAGAATCAGATGTAGAAGAAGTGTTGATGTTGCATATGATGCCAGTTGATGCTGAAACAGGGTCCAGTCTTGTTGAGGTCCTAACAGAATCAGATGGGAAAGAAGAAGAACCTGAAGATAGACAGATCAGCTTACTGGATAGTTTCCAGGATTTCATTAAGCAATGCGTGGAGAATCAAACTCACCTAGGAAAGAAGACAAGCTTCAAGGAGTTACTCTTGCCAAATTGGTGCAGAGTTCACGATGCTTCTCACTCAGAGTTGGAGTGTTGCTTGTGTCAGACAGCAGTGAAAGAAGTACACAAAAACATGAATCCATCTCAGGCGGTTAGCGCAGATGAGCAGAATCTGCAAGCAAAGTGTGAAAGTCAGAAACTTGTTGTAGCTGAGGAAGCCTCTATCACTGATAAGCCAGAAGACAGAATGAAGAAGACTACCACTACAGAATACTGGACTCTCAAGTTTGATGGATCCAAATCCAAGCAAGGGGCTGGAGCTGGATTTGAGTTGATCAGTCCAAAAGGTAAGAGTTTCTTTGTAGCCCATAGGCTCCAATTTCATTGCACGAATAATGTGGCTGAATATGAAGCGTTAATTCATGGACTCCTTATGGCACTCAAGAAAAAGATCAAGGTCCTGCAAGTATTTGGTGACTCAGAATTAGTGATCAAACAAGTAAGAAAGCAGTGTGCCTATCATGACAGGAGGATGACCAACTATAGGCATAGGGTGTGGGACCTCATCGAGGGATTCGACGCTTTTAATATCCAATTGATCCCAAGGAAAAGAACGTCCTATCTCAGCCTACGCTTCTGGTAAGCCCTGCCCTTATCAGATTGAAGAAGTTTTACCGCTGAATCAACTCCCTCGGCCCCATCACCCCTCGACAACGCAGATCTAATTTTCGCTGTGTGTTCGAGGATGATAAACATATCCTTGACTTTATCACGAACATAGATGTTTTTGCTTCATAGATCATTGATGAAACAGAACCTCAAGAAGTAGAATTGGACCTAGAAGGTGTGCTGAACTTGAAGTCCAATACTATTCCAAGGGGAATGGTACAAATGATGGAATTTTGATAATGGAAACCCGACCGCAACACCCGCAGCAGCCCATCAAGCAAGGTGGTGACACCACGCGCACTGAAGATGATGTGAAGAATGTTTTCATTGGTAAGGTTTGTACTCTTGAAGAAAGACAGGGAATAATCAGAGCCCTATACGACTTTCCAGACATAGTGGCCTGGGGTTATGAAGACTTGAAGACTTATGATACATCCATCATAACTCACACTATACCTCTCAAGCCAGGTGCTAAGCCTTTTAGACAGAGGCAGAGACCTATTAATGCATCGAGCCCTCATACGGAAGTTCAAAATTGTTATTCCGCCAGATTTGAGTATTCCCATCGTGCATTCAACATGGGTGGAAAATCTAGTGCCAGTAAGAAAAAAGAACGGTGAAATTAGGCTCTGTGTTGACTTCAGAAATCTGAACAGGTCATCTGAAAAGGATAATTATCCAGTTCCTTCTTTGGATGAAGTGCTACAAGTGGTTAATGGATCGCAGATGATGTCCTTTTTGGACGGCTATTTAGGATATAATCAGGTGATGGTCCAGTATGAGGACAGACATAAGACCACTTTTACAACTAAGTGGGGAACCTTCGCCATTGCATGATGTCATTTGGGCTTATTAATGCAGGAGTCATGTTCCAACGAGCTATGAATATTGCTTTCAAAGACATCATAGGGAAGTGCATTATCATTTACATGGATGATCTGACTGTTTTCTCCAAAAACAGAGGGGATCATATCTCAGATCTGCGTAAGGTGTTCCAGAAGTGCAGAGAATTTGGCATCTCCTTGAATCCCAAGAAGTGTATTTTTGGGGTTACGGTTGTTAGATACGTGGATATTAGGAGAAAGGTACGCTGCTATATAGATCCAGAGAGAGTGGAAGCCATCCTAAAAATTCAACCGCCTGCCAGTAAGAAAGAGATGAAATCTTTCTTTGGTAAGATTAATTTTGTTAGGAAATTCATTACTGGATTTGCTGAGATTGTCAAGCCACTAAATGCCATGTTGAAACAAGATGCCAAGATAGAGTGGACTGCAGAAGCGAAGGAGTCCTTTGCAGAGATTAAGAGAGCCATTGCTGATGCTCCAGTGTTGGTAAGTCCAGATTATAGTAAACCGTTCTATATTTATTCCTTTGCTTCAGACCACTCATGTGCTGGAATGCTGACACAAAAGTCTGATGAGGGGAATGAGCATCCCATCGCTTTCATGAGCACGCCATTGAAGGATGCTGAGATGAAATACCCATGTGTAGAGAAGCAAGCATATGCCCTTGTCCGAGCAGTAAAGAAATTTAGGCACTATATCCTAAACAAGCCAGAATTGTCCCCTCGACCAGCTAAGTTGTTGTCGGCGCATCGAATTAGGGGAGCGCAGAGCTAAATGGGTAACCATGCTTCAGGAGTATGACATTGAGATCCAGCCCATGAAGTTGGTAAGAGGACAGGGACTTACCCAGACCATGGCCGAGATAGGCCCTGAATTGTCTGTCTGTAGCTATGATGTTGAAGAAGTTTCCCCAGATGGCTGGTATGATGATATAGTTTATTATTTGCTGAATCAGCGGGCTCCTGGTCGTTTAAATACAGTACAGAGGTGAGCCCTTGAGACTGAAAAGTGATGGTTTCATGCTGAAAGGGGCCGTCCTATACAAGAAGAATCACAAAGGCATTTACTTGAGGTGCCTTGGAAAATAGGAGGCCGAAAGGGTAATAAATGAGTTTCATGAGAAATATGGCACTGGTCATGGTTCTGCCATTGCTACTGCAAACCAGATTTTGAGGGCAGGATATTACTGGCCTACACTATTCAAGGATGTTCATCATCATGTCCGGACCTGTCACACTTGCCAGACGGCAGCAACGAGAGAAAGGTGTGCAGCACTTCCGCTCCAGTCTGTGATTGAGGTAAAACCTTTTGCTCAATGGGGTATGGATTTCATCGGCCCCATCAATCCACCATCTTCTGCTGGACACAGGTATATCCTTACCATAACTGATTACTTTACAAGGTGGACTGAAGCATTTGCTTGTAGGCAGTGTACATCAGAAGTAGTAATTGATTCCTTAGAATCTACCATTCTCAATCGGTTTGGATGTCCTGTTGCTATTGTGTGTGATAATGGTCCTGCCTTTGCATCTTTGAAATTCTCAAACTGGGCTTTTGATCATGGCATTGTTGTTAAGTTTGCATCTAATTATTATCCCCAGGGGAATGGTCTAGCTGAATCCTCTAATAAGAACCTGTTGACTGTTATCCGAAAACTGTTAGAGAGGAACCCAAAGGACTGGCATACCCAGCTTAGGTTTGCTCTTTGGGCAGATCGTACTCGGGTTAAGTCCTCCATTGGTACCTCTCCTTATCATTTAGTGTACGGTCTGGAACCAGTTTTCCCTATCCAGCTTAAAATCCCAGCTCTGCACTTTATCAATCAGTTTTATGATGAAGGGGATAGAAGGGAAGCAAGATTAGCTGAACTATTGCATCTTGAAGAAAAATGGGATAATGCCCTTGAAAAATTTGCCAAACATCAGGGGGTAGTCAAGCGATGGTTTGACAGGAGAGCTAAGGTCAAGGCCTTTAGGATTTCTGACCTTGTCCTGTATTGGGATAAGCTGTATGATCAGAAAGGAAGCCATGGTAAGTTTGATAGATTGTGGCTTGGTCCTTACCAGATTGCTGAAATTCTGGGAGATAATGCCTTCCGCTTGAGGACTCTCATGGGAGAGGACATACCACTGCCTGTTAATGGGCAGTATCTTAAACATTATTTCCAGTCTTGAGCTGTTCTCAGCTCTTTGCCCTGTAAATAGTTAGTTAGGTTGCTTTCTTTGTTTGTTTTGCTTGCCTTGGTTAGGGTAGGTTTCCCTTTCTGCTTTGCTGGTTTTGTTTGGTTAGAGTAGGTTTGCTTTGGTTTGTTTGTTTTGTTTTGCGTTGCTCTTGCTTTTGGTCCAATCTCCTTTTGGGATTGTGGGTGCATCTGTATGATAATGGTGGCATTGCAGGTCCGATGTTCCTGATATTTCCCTTACAAACTTTGATCATTTTTCCAGAATGTTATGGGATGGATTCTGTTGCCTATGTCATTTGTCCTTGAGGTAAGGCGAAGGTTTTCTGGTCCGTCTGAACAGGAATATATTGGGGTCTCATACCTTTAATCTTTAAGCGTTCCTGAAGTTGTAAAAGGTCCTTACAAGGTCTGGATAGGTGAAAAATATTTTTCTGCTCTAGTGCCACTGTGGTTCTCAGCCATGAGTGTGGACTTCCCTGTTCACAGGTTGAACAAGTTGAGTGAAAAGGAAATATCAAAAGAAAAGAAAAAGAAACAAAATACACTGAAAATCCTGAGGTTTGAATTCAACTCATCAGGGGGATCTGAATATCTCTACCGGGGCTATAGACGCCTGGCTGGCAGTAGAGCTATGTTCAGGAGGATCACAACGATAACCTCGTCGGGGCTATGGACGCCTGACTAGCAGCGAGACTCTATCCATGTTACTTTTAGGGTCAGAATCTTTACGTAGCCTGTTCATACCAAGTATGGTTCCTTTGCAGCAGAGGGTGGGTAATATATGCATGTGCACACACTTAGACCCTGGTATAGGAATGTCTGCACGGCTGGGAGTTTCTTTGCTTTAACTTAGGGTGGTGGCTAGGTACTTGAGTTGAAACCAGAGTTCTGGGTTCTTGATTCCAGTTTGTCATCGAAATGCTCAGGAGCATTTCCCCAGCAGAGTCGCCATTTGTTGTGCAGTCTTTGCACACACGCCCCACTTGGAGTGGGGACCCCCTTTTTTTGGTGTCTTTGACCTTTGATTTTATTGGATTTATCATTTTAGGGTCTTGATATGTTGGTCTTGCTGGTTTTTCCCTTGCTTTGAGGCCGGAATTGATTGAAATTGAGTTTTGGGCCAAATCCGGGTTTTCATCTAGATCCGGGATTTTTCGCCTCTGGCGGATTTTTCCGGCCCTGGCTCCTTGTCCGTCTCTGGCAGGATTCTCCGATTCCGGGTTTTTGCCTGACTTCGGGATTTTTCGGTCCTATCGGATTTTCCCGGATTCCGTCAAAGTCCCGATCCTCCTAATTTTCCTGGTTTCTGCATTTCCGCGGGATCCGTGACTCCGCGCATTCTGGGATTCTCCGAACTTCCGCTTGGGGCTCGGGTTTCCGGACTTGTCAGAAGGGTCTTATCGCGCATTAATGGCTGAGGTACCTTGGTTCAGATGGGTATAAGGGCGAATTTAGGGCATTTTCTGATTCATTCCAACTTCATTGCTCCCTGGATTTGCTCTGGCGATTTAAAACTTTCATTTGAACTTTGAGGATTGGTCTTGGTCTGTTTGCGCGAGGATTGCTTGAGCGTGCTGCCGACATCTCTTTGCTTGAACGTGTTTTCCGCTCGATTTCCTGAGCTCGATTTCTGCCCGTTTGATCCATGGTATGTATTCGTTGCCCTTCCGTTTGCTTGCATGGTGATTTGAGGTTTTCTTGTACTGGGCATTGTTGAATTTGGGGTCGGCCCTTGTCTTGGTTTTGGGTTTCGTATTTATTCAGTCGGGTTGATCCATTTTTTTTATTGAAGCCCATCTCTCATGCCCTATGAGTTCCGTTTGTCCGTTTGATTGCATATTTACACATTAGACGGAATTATGGGTCATATTGCTTGTTTGTTTTGGGCGCGGGATGTGTTACCATGCGAATTTAGGGTTTCCTTGGTGTTTCGGTTAGCGCGATGATTTGATCTTGTGTTTGAATGACTTTCACCCCGTTTCGTGTTGGCTTCCCCGTCCCGTGAGGATTAGAAGGCTTCTGGGTAAATCTTGAACCGATATTTTTTTTAACCCTCAAAGCTTGCTCTGGTTTTAATGGCGGATATGTGGTTATTCGATTTAGGGCATCGTCGTTTTAGCGCGAGGATCCTTCCTTTGAGCGCTTTTGAGAGTTGGAATCCTTTGCATATTCGAGTCCGGTGATTGTCGTCGGTTTTTGGATCATTTGAGCTCAGGTAGTGGAGATCTTGTGGTCGCTCTAGTTTTGGTGCACGATTTGCCATTTTTCGGGTTTCTGAGGCTTTAGCCGAATTTCCTGGCTCCCGGATTTTCCCGGTTTCCTTTTATTCCGCGGACAGGGTTAATTTTCGGTACATTTTATGCTGTCCGCGAAAGTTCGTCCCATCCGGATTTTTCCGGATTTCCTGTTCGATGGCGTTCTTTTGTATATTTCGATGATAGGATTGATGGAATGATTGTTTATGCTTATTTCTTGTTGCCAATGAGTAAATTTAATGATTATCCTTTGATTTTCCGAGCGGATCAATGATTTATAGTGCTTTGGCAGCAGGAATCCGTCTGGGTCGGATTTCTTCGAAATTCTGCCCCGACGATATTTTCTCGGTTTACATGATTTCCCGGATTATTTGATTTCTCCGGATCTCGAAAGATTGGCAATTAGCAATGAATTTCAGTGGATTTTTATGATGTGTGCTAACCTTTTGGATTGACATGAACTCAATAATTGCATTCTAATGACAATTTTGGATGTGCAAGCTGAATCAAGCAAAGCTACTGCTGGGGAGTCCAAAGGTGGTGCTGGGGCATCTTCAGTTTCCGAGACAGAAAGGTTAAGATTAGACATGAAAAGTCAAGTTCCAGAGAGTAAGATATCCTCTGTGTGGGCGGATGTGTCCGATACCAATGTTGGCGCATGGCGGTATGAAGAGTTTAAGCAGAGAACAACTGAGAAAGACCAGTCGGCATTGAGGCAGGGGATGATGAACTCAGGGTTGGTACATGTGGCAGGGTTCCCTCCAGCAGTCCAGTGCTATGAGCTGATTTTGGAGTGTGCTAGACAGTACGCTTTTGACACACAGATGGTAGTTAGCACTGAGGGACAAGTGTTGGCAAACTTCAGTCCAGCCTCCATTGCCCGGGCCTTCAGCATGCCGGATCTCCCCTCGGTCTGTGCCTTAGACATTGACACTGCTCGCACATATTATGAGAATGAGCCAGTTAAAGCTCAACAGCTTATCAACTCATGGCTTGAGAAGCCCAAGTCTCACCACTCCAAATTGCCCAAACAGTTGCACAGGGTGAAGTTCAGGCCGGATATCTATGACGCCATCACACTGTTGAGCAGGGTGGCCGGACTTAAAACTGCCGGGGTATTGGAAAATTGGATGGTCCATGTGATCACCAAGATAGGCCAAGGAACGAATTATCACTGGGCCGGTCTAATCAGTGCAGAAATAGATAAGCAACTGAGGAATGTTTTGGAGGGAAAGAAGTTTACCATGTCCTCTTACATCGTGTATATACTGGCCATCTCCTACCCCTACAAGGGACTGACTCAGGCGGGAACCATTGGACAGGATATTATCTATGAAGTCTATCCGGAATTGCACCTCGGACACGGAGATTATAGGAGGGCCAATGATGCCTTCACCATGCACATTACCCGGACCCTTCAGAATGCGGAGCACATCAGATTGTCCGATGGGGCCAAAGGATTGATTAAGAATTACGGGGCCTGGTTCATTCAGTTCCCCACCTTCACTTATCTCCGGATCGATGGATGCCCCGTTGCTCCCTACAGATTGCCCAGGTATCCCACTGACCACATTGTGCTGCTAGAGGTCGTGAGACAAATTTGTGAGTTTGATGCAGTGGTCAAGAGGGAGAAACATAAAACTGGTTTTGGAGGTGACTTTCCCCTTGGGATTGGCGTGGGGGAGATGTGCCCTTCCATCCAATCAGCCCACACTGCAGGTGAGGAATTGGCCGCCTATGGATTCTCTTTCCATTCAAAGAGAATGAATTTTGACATCACCGGGGAGGCACAGAAAAGGGCTACCCGGGAATACAGGCACAAAGAGGATTTGGAAGATTACTGGGTCAACATCAAGGATGACCTTGATGCGAGGAAGAAGAGGTATTCCCGGCTGCCTGTAGAGGTCATTAGACAGTACAATGTGAAGCTGATTCTGGACCAGCTGGAAGATGATGGAAAACTGTCCAGGACCACGTTTATGAGCCCATCAAGGACAGGTCAGTTCAGATATTGATTGGAATGAGCCTGAGGTGACAGAGTTGGAAGATTTGATGGCTCCCGTGCTAAGATTTACTTTGTCTTGGATAAAGCATGAAGTCTGGGTGTTAGAGAATGCCAAGGTACCTTGTACCTTTGATTTGATGGGGAATCTCAACCCCATGTCCACTTCTGAAGAATCCGGGGAAGAGGACCCCAAAGGGAAAACAACCAAAGCCTCCCCCTTCAAAATTAAAGCCAGAGGTCCTAAAGGGACAGAACCGGCAACAAAAAGGAAACCAATTGGTAAACGCAGGTGGAAGACTTTGACCATCAGCAAGTCCTCGGACGAGGAGGAAGCAGAAAAGGCTGAAGAGGAGGATGCTCCTCCACCACCCAAGAAAGCTAGAACTACAAGGGTTGCTAAGAAGAAAGGCCAAACTACTTCGGAGGATGAACCTCCAGTTGTGGATGTGGAAAGCTCCGGGGGCGAGAAGACCAAAGTATACACCAGAAAATCCAGAACTCCTTCCCCAAAGGATGCCGCACAGCCAAAGGATTCCTCCCCAGTATTGCCAGCCACTGAACAGGACAAACCTGTCTCGCCTCCACAGAGTATATCAGAACCGGAGAATCCGGGTGGACAGGAAATCAGCGGAGAGGCAGAATCTTTCAAGGAGGGAACATTATTCAGTGAGGCTGCCGAGCTCGATGTGGAAATAGAGGAAAGGCACACTTCTCCCTTGGTGCAATACGAGGACTCTCCGGAGAGTGAGAAAGGCCGCGAATCGCCAGAGTCCGGAGGAAAGCCTGCCTGCTCGGACTCCATCACCAGTGTTTCCAGAGTTGGGAATTGAGGAGGCTGTTCAGAGCGAGAAGACTCCCGAGAAGGAAGAGGATGACAAGGCCACAGCCGAGGATGAGCCTGAGGTGACAGCTGAGGAAGAGGAGAAAGTCACAGAGGACCGGGGGAAAACTGACACAAAAGAAATCCGGACGGACCCTGTAGCCCCGGACTGGTTAGAAAAGGAAATAGCAAAGAAGAAACAGGTGATAGTAGAGGATACTCCTCTTGACTGGGATGCAATGTTATCTCAGATCGGTAAGGGGAAGAAGAAGAAGGCTGCCAGGGTAATTTCCCGGGTAGAGAGGGATGAAGTGCACAACCGTGTAGTTCACATCGCCACCCCTGCTGCAGATAAAACAAGGGATGAGGTAACAGGCCAGGATTACAGTGTCCAAACCATTAACCTTGGGCCGGCCTCCCTAGAGCAAGACATTGAGGAATTCGAGGGGTCAAGTGCTGTAATTGTGGATAGATTGAAGAAGGAGACCCAGACAAAGCGAGAACTGAAAAGAGAAAATGAAAGGCTGAGGAAGAGTTTAGAAGAGGTCATGAAGCCTCTACAATCCCTCCATCCATCCTCCTCCTCTACTCCCGGATTTCTGCCGAAGGAAACAATTTCTGGCATAGAGAAGATGAAGGCCTCCACACAAGCTGCCACCGACTGGTTGATGAGTGTTCAGGCACAAGGAGATGAAGCTATTAAGGAAATCCTGTCTGTTGGCAAGGATGCAGTCCGAGGTAAAGAGCTGATAGAAAGCATCCTTTCTCAGGATAAGAATGATGTCGACCTCCTGCTGCAGAAGACAAAGATTATTCTTGGGCATGGCAAGGAACAATTGGGCAAGGATGGAATTCTTCCCTCCGCTAGATTGGATGAACCATGGGAATGGTTCGAGGCATTGCAGATCAGGCAGAGAGGCCTGAAAAAGATACAGAAACGAAGAAAAACCATTGATGCCGACCTTACTGCAATCTATGATGGTTGCATTGCATTTTTTGAAGTGATGACAGGGAGGAATAAGATAGCTCCTAAGTACCTGAGTTTAGATCAATTGAAGGAATGGTGGCATGAGGTTTATGCCCCGGATTCTGATGAGGTTGTCACTGGCCATATGCTTGATGATGCAGCTACATACTTGGCAGTGATAGATAGGTACCTGGCCAGCAAGGAGGAATGGAAGAAAACCATTGGGCGATCCAATGAAGGAATTGATTCAATTAAATGTCGGCTCAAAGTTTTGCCATCGCCACCCGTTGCTGAGCTGGAGGGAGTTTTCTCGAAGGTCCAAGGGTCACCAGCGCGGAGGAAAGACAAAGGAAGCAGCGGTTAATGTTTATCTCGAGATTTGTGCTTCCCTATTATCATAGGGCATGCATTGGACCGGACTTCCTTGGGGACTGTGCCTTGGCCGACTTGGATGATGGCATTAAATGTGTGCCTTAGTTTGTTTCCTTGGCCGACCTGTTCTGGCGGTTTTATTTATTTTGTAAAATGTTTGGCTGGGCCGACATGTTTTGAGGGGAATTTTGGTATAAGTTGGCATTTTTGCCTCATTGTAAGGGTTCAGTTCAGAAATTTGTGGTAGACATTAGCAAGACTGTAATAGAGATTAGCAGGAGCAATGGTTAGAGTATTTTAGAATTTCTTGAAGCAAATACCATATTCAGAACAGTTGAATTGTTGCAGCATTTGGTGATTAATACAATTGAAGGCATTGTGGTTATTCCTGGTGAAATCCTTTGTGTTATCTCATCTTGCATGGTTCTTTTGTTCTATCTTTTACATTGCTTGAAGATCTAGGGTTTAGTATTCAGAAATAAATTAGTTTATCTGGATAAATGGTGTATGTGATTTCATATTTGGAATGTTGGTAGCTATCTCTGGTCTATACTCCCAGTAACTATTTGATTGTAGTAGGCTGGTAAATTCAACCTGGACCATATATTCAGATGTGCTTAAGTTCGGTTGTAGATGCAAGTCTATGATTTGAAAATCTGTATTCCTCAGAAGATTGCACTGTTCTTGTAAGATTGCCTTGTGGGTCGAACATGAATTGGTTATTTGAGATAGGTCCATTCCAGATATTTGTCATTTGCATTGCTTGTCCTTGCGATAGTTTAGATTTTGTTACTTCCTTGCATCCCTATCTTTTGCTGTTTCTTTATTATTTGGTTAGATTTAGGGTTTTAAGATCATCATATTGTCAGATCTGATAAATTGGAAAGATACAGTTTGCTTGTAGTAAGGTCCGATTGTGATTACCAGCAATTTCACATTTCATCTGAGTTGTTTTATGCATTGTTATGACCTAACACCCGAGAGACCTTGGGGTGATTTTCATTAATTCATTGTTGAAGATTACCTTTCAAGAGAGATAGGATATAAGTATTATTAAATGCGAGTTAACGTGCGAGAAAACCTGCCATCAACAATAACGATTTTCATCTTTTATCTCAGCTTGAAGATTTTGTATTACTATTGCGGTAGTTTCTTCTCTACCCACTTGTGAATTCATTAAGTGTTGTAGCAGGCATAATTTATATTCAAATCTAGCACTTATCTTTAAAGAGGAAACATTTTGTTTGTCATTGACTTTTGCAATAAATTTAGTTCTTTGGTATTTGTCTAAGGTGTGCCTGGAACCATTCTTGAAGGTTACTCTATACCCTTTTGAACCGGTTGCCCTACACTCATTAAGTTATGTTTTAGACTAGGCACAAAATACACATCTGAAATATATTTTTTCTCCCCCTTTTTAGTTAGAATATTAACATCTCCTTTTCCCTTGACTGACACTTTGTTGTCATTACCCAATGTAACACTAGACTTTACATTCTCATATAAACTTGAAAACATTTATAGATTCCCTGTCATATGATTACTCTGACTGAATCTAAAAACCATACATCTTTTCATTTGCTTGAGCAACATTACAAGCTAAAGCTTATTGTGCTCTTATCACGAGATTCTGATTTGACCTTCTCTTGAAAATTTGCATTTGTCTATTGTTACCATATTGCTTCTTTCTACACTCCCATTCATATAATGCCATTATTTTCTGATGAAGTGACATTGGACTTGAGATTTCTCATACCTTTGATTTTGTGACTGATTCTGTGTTGGGTTTTGGCTTGAGCCTTGATTGCTGCCTCTTCCACTTGAGTTTGATAAACTGTATCTTTCACCTCTGTAAGAGTTTCTTCCTCTTCCTCTTGATCTACCTCTACCTCTTCCTTGACTGACTGAAGCCTGAGTTTTGAAAGCATGCTCCAGTGATGTATCTGCTGACCTTTTCAGCCTGTGTTCATGAGAAATTAGAGATGCATACAGCTCATCAACTGAGAACTGTGAGAGATTCTTTGTCTCCTCTATAGCAACTACAACTGGTAGAAATTTTGTGGGAAAACTCCTTAAAATCTTTTCAACAACTCTGGTATCTTCCAGATTCTCTCCATGAGACCTAATTTGATTAACCACCCCAATGATTTTGGTGTAGAATGAATCTACAGATTCATTGTCCTTCATACATATTGTTTCAAAATCTCTTCTCAGCATTTGTAGCTTTGCTATTTTAACTTTTGCCATGCCTTGATAGGCTGTTTGAAGTATGTCCCATGCTTGTTTGGACTTTGTTGCTGCTGAAATCCTTGGAAAAATACTCTCATGTACAACTTGAAACAGATGAAATAAAGCCTTTGAGTCTTTCTTCCTTGTGTCTTTTAATAAGTCTTTCTCTGCTTGTGTTAAAGCATTGTATGCTACTGCATCTGCTGGCTCTGCAAATCCATTCTCTACTAAATCCCATATATCTTGTGAGCTAAATAGTGCTTTCATGGTAATTGACTAGTACTCATAATTCTTCCCATTAAACTATGGAATTTGTGGGTTTGTCAAGCTTGTGCTTGCTGCCATTTTTGAAACTTACCGAGATAATCTGCTTTGATAAAATTGGCTCTAATAATCGAACTTGCTCTGATACCGTGAAGAGCCCGGAGGCAAAGGAATTTTCGCGGTAAAAATAAAACTTGAAATATATTTCCTTCAACAGGCGCTGCTGGTTTAATTTTCGTATGCTCACATTCACATTAAAATCAAAAGTAAAAATACATATACGATATAGGTAAAAGTCATAGAAGATTTTCATGGAAGGGGTAGACAAAATTTATTACAAATTGCCTAAGCTTTTTTTCGGTCAAAGCATTTAATAAAATTTCATAACAATAATATTAAAAACTTAAATATTAAATTTTGTTACTATGAAATTTTCTTTGGCGGTGGCGGCTTAAAACATGGTTCCCCGCGGTATCGCAATGGGTAAAACCCTTATTGCGATATCGCGGGCAGCGGTTTGTTGATGGCACGGTAAACGGTGGTAAACGGCTGGCGGTTAAAATAAAACAAAATGCTACGGGAGTCTCCTGCGGTATCGCAATGGTTATTTTCTTTATTGTGATATTACTTGGGCAGCACGGAGGTGGCAATGATTTAGGATTAACATTCAATAGGATGCACCTCCATGTGAATGCAGGGTGCCTATGCATGAAAGGAGTGGCTTTAATATTCACTCCCTAGCCTGATATTCACGCCGTGGGCTGTGTGAAGTGCTCCAGATGTGGGGTGCGATTTGTGTCATTCAACTACACCCTCCATATGCCACTGCAACCTACAAATAGTGCAAATGCCGCTTTCAAATCACTGCCCACCAATACCTCACCAAAATCAAATGGTGAGTGGGAATATGCCAAATGGATGATATGGTGACCTCATGACCTTTGAATGAAAGGTCAAAACTTCCAATGAATAGTAGGGGCCGTAGTACTGATGTGTTGTAGAGATATCACGATTCTTTGAACACAGAGAGATTCAAACCGCTAGCAACAAAATATTTCTACTCGGGTTGAAAATGGGGATGGTGTGAGGGGATTTCCTCAGTTCTGTATTGCAGATATGAGAGGTGCCCTCCAAATTCAAAAACCACCTAATGGCTTGCAAACATCTCCAACTAAAGCTCTGATACCATATAAGAAACTAGGAGGATCAAGGAGATGAGAAACAAGCACAAGTGAACAAAGCATATAATTGTATTAGCTGACCCATCAAATAGTGAGCTCAAACCCTCAATATATAGCATGATGATGAGCAACCATAAGCCACAAGAATAGGCACACATTCCTTAAGAATAGGAACACATGCCATGGATGAGGAGAGGACTCATCATCTTGCAGTGGTGGCGAGTTGCTCTCCTCTATGCAAGGGAGAGGTGTCAAGAGGGATTGGACACCTCTCAAGACACCTCAACAACCTTGACACCTCATGGAGAATGAGCCAATGATAAAATCCAACACCTAACTAGGCTTAAGTTAGCATAACTAGGGTAGAATACACTAACAATTTTAAATATATAGGCTCCTACTATTGCTTTGATGGTGGTTTCCATGGCCAATATGATAGTTTTGAAATTCTTTATCGATCTAGGTCAAGGCATCTTCATATAAAAATTCACATTTCCACCAAGTGATGGTGAGATTTGAAGCCATGGTATTTGAGGTTTTCTTTAGTTTTGGATTCTTAATGGGATCACCTGTATATTTGATGATCTAAATAGATGTTTCTTCTTGTAAAAAAATATGCTAAGAATCCCATTCAAGTATCCTATCAATATTTTCCCACCTTCCATGTCGATTTTATTTTTTTATTTCTTCTTCCCACTCTATAGCATAGTTTTCTAATAAGTCTACCAACATATTGGCTCCTCAATAGACATGCTTGATCTCGTAATCATCAATCTTATCAAAAAGTGGATAAATCAAATATAGTATCTTTCCCATCTTCTAATTGGAAAATTTTCTTATTTTGGTTACATTGATGCATATATAAGAGTCTCCCTTGATGTTTATTATTGATATATTATTTAATTCATAAATTTTTAGGCCTTCATATATTACACTTAGCTCTACTTCTATATTCAATCCTATCACGAGTTTCCTTGAAACTTCCCAAATGAGGATTTCTCACCTCATCTCAAATGATGTCTCTAACACTTGAGGATCAAATATTTCTACTTGAGGTCCCATCATAGTTCAATTTTAATCTTCCTCTTGAAGGGGTTGTCTATTTTTCTTTGTAGGCACCTAAAATTTGACCTTACCCAAACACACCTAATTTTAGCATATCTTAATTCTTTAATTAAATAAATATTTATTATTTATTTAATTATTCCCATCCTTTTCCCATCTTTATCCTAATCCTTTAATTACATAAATATTTATAATTTATTTTATTATTTTCCCTTTACATGATCCCATTAATTAATTAAATATTTTATTTACTTAGTTAATTCCCCTTTATCCTCTATCCATATCCATCTAATCCTAGCCCTTTATCTTGTTCACAGGGATGTTAATCTAAAATTTTCCATCATGTGACAAGTGTCCCCTACACGTCTAACTAATTCCTTTTCTAGATTCAATGAACCTAGACATCTTCCCAAAAGTCAAAATATATTTTTTATCTTATCCATTCATCTCATATAAACCTCTTAATCATTGACATTACCATTAGGATTTTTGTCCTTATCCCAATCCTAAACCTAAATCCTATCCCTCATGTGCCACTTGTCACACGACTACAACTTTGATCCAAAACCATAATCCTCCTTTAATCTTAACCATCTATCATCAACCATTTCTAGCCATTGATTTTTCCTCTTGAAGACTCTATATCTAGAGGCTCTCATCCTTCATCAAATCTCCTGTAATCAATTATCAAGCTATCACACCTACATGCTATCATATTGATCTATCATTATCAAATCATATCAAGGTTATGCTAGACCATTGAGCAATCCACATACTATCATATTAAATAGAAAATAAAATGGAAAAGGGGTCCACTCCATTTTCCATCATCAAGGAGTGAAGAAAATATGCTAGGTGAAGATGTTGTGTTTGTATTGTATTATCTTCCATTTTTTTACTTTCAATATTTTCCTCATCTTTATTTTGGCATGCACGATGGGATCCATGTCCTTCTTACTTTCTTTGGGTCAATCTTTCATGAGTTTTTATGATGTAGAAAGCATTTTCAGGTCCTAGACTATGAAGTGGTGCTTCTATTTCATAAAAATGTGCTTTTGTAGCATAGAGCTACACCTTTGTTTCACAAAAGGTACCTCTATTATGTGAAGCTACACTTTTGTCACTCATAATCATGCTTCTATTTTGTGCATTGAATTTGATCATTTTGAGCTATAACTAGGGTTTTAATGACCTTTTATACCTTGCATCTAGGATTTCCCCACTATAAAACTCTATTTTGGTAGGTTGTTTCACTCGTTTCTTGCAAAATAAGGGCTTCTAGGGCTTTGTCAAATTATGGTTTCTTGATAGTTTTCTAGTAAATCTAGGATTTGCATCATTTTGAGATATTTTGAGCTTGTAATATAAAATATTTTTGTAATATATCTATCTTTTCTAGTGTTACCTAATCTTAGGGTATAATGCGGGATCATGATGGGCCAAAAGTGGCAATATGATGATTTATGTGTAGGGTATGTGGTACGACTTTTTTTTTTACCTAAAATATGAAATGTAAAAGGGGTTTTTAGTAGATTCTCAGCTTTCACCAATATAAATTATGCTTTAATTTGGATTTAATAAATAATTATTATTCTTTTCTATTTGAATTATGACTAAAGTTGATTGATAGGTTGATTGAAAACATCTATAGCTTTCAAACATATTATTTTTAATCCAAAACATCGTCACGATGCAGTGCTTCACATATTATAGAATTAAAAAAATGAAATCAATTTCATGAACTTTTGTCAAGTTAAGGTGGTTAGACATATAATTTTTATATTTTTTAAAATTTGTAATAAAAAGTTCATAATTAATTATTTACTTGGAAAAAAATTACAAAAAAATGCATCACATTGGGACATGAGTCCTCTACTAATATCTAAAATATTATATAAAAAAATATCATTTTATTGTGTTAGGGTGGTCAGACAGACACCTACTTCTTATTTTTTCCCTGAAATTTAAGTACTACTGCATTGAAATTTCAAATTTTCACCAAATAGATTTTTCTTTTTTAAAATAAACCTAGTAGTTTAGAAACTACATTCAATTTTCTACAAATTCTATTCTTACATATTTTTGAAATAATATAGATAACTTATTCAAATTTTTACGTCAAGTTTCCTAACTGATTTTTTGATTTTTTGCCATTAAGGGCCTATTTTTCCATGATGATCCTGCATGCCCCTTATCTTGCAATTTTCTCAACTATGTTGGTGAAAAACCTAATTTTTGAAGCTCGAGGCATATTTTGAGGCCCTATCTATGAAACTGCACCTCTATATCACCAAGGTGCACATCTAATTCATAAAGTTGCAACTCTATCTAGTAGAGCTATGCTTTTGTTTTAGTCTACCTTTTCTAGAGTTTTTGAGCTCTTTTGGCATCTAACGTTCATTTTTTATCAACTAACATGTGGTGTAGATGTATAATGCATGTCAAAGATCATTATCATCAATCTTAATAATAGTTTCATGTAGGTTGTGTTGTTCTAAGGTTTTATTTCTCACTAATTATCTATAAATCTAAAGTAGTTTAGTGGGTTAATGAACATTGTTTACTATGTTTGGAAGGGTGTATAGATGTATTCTCTCTCATTACACTTAATGTGATCTTGGAGATAATAATATAGCCTTTCCCATAAGGAGGTGCACTTGAGGATTTGATCACCTCAAGGGTGACCTAAACCATATTTTCTGACAGGGTATACAAAGGGGGGAGCACAAACGTTGTACCTCAATGTGTGGCCAACATCATTGAATCTAAGTCGCAAGACCCTAGGTTTGTGAAGACTTGTTTGGCGATGAGAGAAGGAGATAACCTCTCAATCTTGGGCATTATTAGATGGTCTCACTGCTCATAGATCCACTAAACACCTTGTATTTAGAAGTCTTTGTTCCATAGAAAAAAGGACCCTTTGCTTGACATGGGATAATTCATGATAAATGGACTTAATGTAGCCTTGATTTAGATGTTGTGAGGCATTTTATGCATCCACACCAGGTCTTGGACCCTTCTACATTGAATAAAATGTGTTTATTGACGTCTTGTAAAGGTGTTGTAAAGTCTTGTAAAGGACTTTCACGCTTTTCTAGACCTAATGAACCTATTTATCCCTAATTCAACATTATAAAATACATCATAACATCATTTTAGAAGGCTTGTAAAGTGAATTTAATGATAAACTAGTGTTGTAATGTGTTTTACACATTCACATTGGTTCTTGTGCCTTCCTAGGCTACGTGGACCTCATTTTAGTGTTGTAAAGTGTATTTAATTATACTTTCACATTGATTTATATGTCCCAATCCCTATTTGACATTTACATCCTCATCAATAGACCTATTTCAACCCATATTGTACATCCTAAGGCTTAAATTGATCAAATAATCAACAAAGTTGCAATTTAAACCTTATTTCCTTATTCCTTGGCCTCTTAAGTGTCAGAATGGCCCATGTGGGACCCATTCACTAGGCTTGGAAAATCAGTCCCATCTAGGTGGGACCTATTTTCCATGTGTGGTGAATGAGTCCTATCTAGCCCCCATTTTGACCTTTGAGTGGGAAAAAGTGAAATTCAAAGTTTATTTTCACTTTATGTCAGCCTATGATGTAGTATTATCGGGTACTAAGACACATTTGTCTATAAATAAGTATTTTTAACCTCATTTTTACATCTCACATTCATTATTACATATCCGATCTTTCATTCATCATCTATTTTCTCATTCAAGTCCAACAATTAAGTGGATTCTTCATTAAAAGTCTTCAAGTTAGCATTCTAAAGCATTCAAGAGCTGATTATATATGTATTGTTGTAGACCAACAAGATAAATCATCATTGTAAGGTAAATTATTCCATTTTTGCATGCTTTATTCATTTATCTCATCAATTTGGTTTAATTACCTAGAAGGGGTTTGACCAAGGCAAACCCCCATGCCTTAACAATCAATATTTTATTTTCTTATGTTGTTTGTATGCAGATTTAGGTCCTTTGGAAGCTTGAGAATCATTGAAGATTTCATTTCTATTTTTATCAAGTCTTTTCCTCTTCATTCAAGTCAAATCATCAAGGAAAAGTCACTTTCAGACCTGTTCTCGACATTTTCTAAAGCAATCACCTATAGAAGGTGGAATTGCAAATTTGAAGCTATAGATTCTACCTTTGAATTTTCATATCCTTGAAGGAGGAATGATTCACCATGCATGATGAATGAGTCCCATCTATGGGCTTGAAACAAGATTTTGTCAGAATCTAGCTCTTTGCACTACAAAACTTGTTCTTGGGAGATTTCATCAAAATAGGGACTAATTGGCCACAGGTGGTGAATGAGTCCTTTGAGGCTTAAGTGACATCATAAATCAGATTTTTAGACATTCCAGATTCATCACAGATTGACTAGGTGCACTTTGATTTCACTCTTTTGTTTTTGTCTTGCATATTTCATATTTTTAGTTTATGTTTGCATATCATTATGTGTTTTCAAACAAGTCATGTTTCATTAATTTTGCATACTTAATCAATCAATTTCATAGCTTAGTTTCATTTATTTCATGTTCCATTTAGTCTTCGTTCCATCATACACATCCTTATTTGAATGAACCCACTAGCATTTTTGGATCTAATCTCCCTCCTTTTAGGTGAAAAACCCTGGAAGAGTTAGAGAGTCCATTGGGCACCAAAAATTTGTGGTTCATTTTGGTGAACCTAAATTTCTGATTTGGTGTCTTGCATCATAGATCTAGCTTGCATTAGGGTTTGCATAATTCATTTGCTTGCTAGGTGTTAACTCTTGCATTCATAAAAAGTTTATTTAGGTTGCATTTCTTGCATCTAAATGCATTTAGATTTACTATAACTTTTCATTTTTCATTTACATCTGTGTATTGGCTCTCTGAATCCATAAAAAAAAGTCTAAAGTTTATAATTTTTTTGAAAAAGGTTCATACTGGGACTCATTTGCCACCTTGGGCGAATCAGTTCCTTTTGGCACCTGAAACAACATTTTCCAAATTTTAGAAATTGGTTTTTAGGCTTCTGATTGGTGCCTTAACCTATATATAATAGTTAGTTGCATTTCTATAGCATGCATTTCATAAAATCTAGCCTTACTTATCTCATTTCATGCATGGTTTTAATTTCAAGTTTGCATTTACATCTTGTTACATATCATAGTTATGCAATGGTCATCTTTAAAATATGAAAAATTTAATTCTTCATTTGTATCTTTGATTTTTCATTGTTACATTTTAAGGTTGTAGATTAATCTTTCCATCATGTTTTCATTAAAAATTTCCATAGTTCTTATTCTCCATGTTCTCGTTTTAGATGTTATTGAATGTTGTAAGAAATTTTTCTTAAAAGCATATGAATATGAAGTCTTTTCTCCTTTCTTTTGTTCTTTATAGATCCCTCTCCTAGTGCTACTTTTGTGGATGAGGTTTTTTTAGTGAAAGAAACCTTGGATACTCATTTAATACTTACATTTTTTCTTCTCCTATTATCTCTCACACTTGTGAAGCGGATACTTTAGGGCTAGAGGAACCAATTGATGAGAGTTGTGACAATCTAAGTTGTTTCTCTCCTCCTACCTCTCCTATTGGACATAACATTATTAGACAAGAGGATATTACACTAAGTAATCATGATGAGACAATATATTCTTCCCCTATCTCTCCTATTTGTGTAGATGAAGAGAATACAAACATAGATACTGATGATGATCATAATTGTACTTCTCCCAATACCTCTACTTTTAGTGACAAAGGTATCTTGGTGAAAGAAGATACAATCATTGAACATCATGAGGATATTTCTTGTCCTTCTCCTCATCTCCTTTGGGAAGATACTATAGCACAAGGGAATGAGATTGTAAATGATGTGGATGATAGATTGATCTTAAATAATCAAATCTTTATAGATTGGTCTTAAATAATAAGATCTTTAAAGTCTATAACAATCCCATTTATGATCCTTCCTCTACCTCTCCTATTTTGATGGATATTAGGGAACAAAGCAATGAAGTCATAAATGATCATGATAATTACATTTTTCCTTCTCCTAGTATCTCTTCTAGTTGTCACAAAGATACTATGTTGTTAGAAAATATAACCAATGAGAGTCATGACAATCTTAGTTGTTCCATTTCACCTACAAAAAGTTTTATTGAGAAAATCATTGATCCTACTCATACTTGTGATGAAGCTACTTTGCAAATTTCAACCTTAGATGAGCATATTACAAGATCTCCTAGTATGGTAGAAAACATGAAACAAGAGAATACAACTTTAGAAACAAACAATCAAATACAATTTTTTCCTATCTCCCCATTATCAATAGTCCAACACATTCAACCATTAATCCCCCCCTTAGTTGTGATGAAGTTATTATGGATGACCCAAACCTTCCTTTTCATTAACATGTGGTTTGCTGTTCTCCTACAAACTCTCCTTCTAAGGAGGAGATTATGCACCAAGACAAAGACAACATTCCCTTTAAAGATAATGAAAAATCTCATGTGATAAGGGATGTTAAAAATTCTCAACCTCAACCCAAACCTAAACTTATCCTTTACCCACCATCCCATCTGCTTCATCCTTCCAATAAACCTTAACTCACCCTTCACCCAAACTTATACTTTATCCATGTGACCATCCCCTTCATCCTAATAATTGATCTCGACATACCCTTTATCCCCCTAATGATGATGTATCACAACAATATAGTTATGATACTATTGCTCATATGTATAACACTCAAAATAATCCATAATTTCCACAACCAACTTCAACCTCTTTACCTTTACCCGATCCACCTAGCACTCGTTACTTCTCACAAACAAAGAAGTATGACCTTATTGAACAACTAAATAATACTCCTGCCAAGATTTCCTTTTGGAATTTACGTTAGAATTCACCAAACTACAACCATCTTCTTCAAACAACCTTAAAACAAATTATAGCTCCTCGTGATATAAATATGAATGATGTAGCACCTCTCATCCCAAAACAAAATCTTGACATTACTTTCCATCAACATGAGCTCCCTCCTTTAGAGTTGTGTAGTCAACATGATGCCTTTATGATAATTTCTAGATTCCATCACACAGGTATCAAATGTACTCTCATAGACAATGGTTTTTCCCTTAATGTCTGTAGTGTGAGTCTCCTGGATCGATTAAAAGTTGATAGATCACAAATCAAACCTGATTCTATCTCTATTCGAGGATTTGACAATATAACCAAACAACCACTCTATGTAATCAGTTTTCCTATTATAATGGGGGTGGTTACTTTGCAAACTCCTATCCATGTCATGCCTCATGATCTTTTGTATAATCTTCTTTTAGGTATACCATGGATTCATGAGATGAATGTAGTACCTTCAACCCTTCATCATATAATTTGAAATAGGTCTATAACAATCACATCTATCAAATTGAAGTAGATCCCAAGCTTGAAAGTTGCTTGAACCTTGAAAATGAAACTACAAGTCCTCTAACAACATTGATTCCCACATCCAACATCGAAATTGACTGCAATAATGAGTGATTTGAGGAATAAACATCTAAATTATTTGGTGATGATTGAGGATCTTTAGAATTCACACCTTCATTTATGGGAGAATACATATTCTCAGCACAAAATTCATAATTTTTTTTGAAAGCATCTACCTTAACCACTTTAAACAATGACACAACATGCACAAGAACTTTTGATAAACACAAAAATGAACAACCACCAGATTCCAAGGCAATGCAAAAGCTTTATGGAAAAGGGTATAAACTTCTAAAACAACTTGGGTATAGTGGAAAAGGATGTGGTGCTCACGAAGAAGGTATCCGCAACCCTATCGAGCCTAACACACAACAAACAACTCATGGTCTTGGTTATTGTCCTGTGATAGAGATTTCCAAACCTTCTTCACCTTCCTCACCTAGTAATCTTGAACAAGCTACTACACCTTCGCTTAATGCCAATGTCATCTCACAAAATGTTCATGATTTGAATTCGTTAGATTTTACACCTTCCTACAATAGGAAGCATAAAATATCGCAATCTCAATACACTTGTGTAAGTATGACATCCACTACTAAGCAAGATGTACCTTCCTCACCTAACACAACATCCCCTTCTACCATTGATCAAGAGTGTATCTTATAGAGACTCCTCCAAGATCACTTGATCACCCTCCCTCCTAGAACTAGTAAGAAATGTTATGAAAAGACCTTTTGCAAATTTCACAGAGTTCATGGTCATCCTACTAATGAATGTCATGCTTTGAGTCATAAAATACAAGATTTTTAGGACTTTGATATGCTTCCCTAAGTGGGGGCATCTATTTCCTCTTGATTTTCATTCTCGCATACATTCCATCCTTTTGGATCGCCTTTGCTCCGCACTAAGTGGGGGCAAGGGGTGGTGCAGCCTTGTCCTTGTATGTCACTTGTCGTTGCCTTCTTTGGCTAGTCATTAACTTTTTGTGAATTCATAAAGAGCAAGCTTGGGATGTGGACAACATGCCTTCAACTGGTTCACATTTGACATACTTCTCTATTTTCATGATGTAGCTTATTGGAAACATATGACTTGGCATAGGGCTTTCCGAGTAAGCTCTCATGTCTTCTTCTTTTCATTCTACTTTAAAGAAATTGCTCTCAATAATGGTTCTCACAACTACTTTAAAGTGGGGGCATACACCACCACTTACATTTTATTATGTGATTTATTTCTTCTTGTGATGCATCTTTTTCTTGATGGTTTCATTAAGCTTGATTTTCTCCAAGAGTATGATACTTCTTTTTACCTATCCTCTTTTGGAGACATTGAGCATGATGTTCCCCAAGATGAGACCTTACATGAACAAAGAAAAAATCCCTTTGATCAATACTTACACTATCTTGCATTAACAATGTCTATGAATGTCAAGCATATGAAGTTTTGCTTACATCATGGAGCTCGAAAATATTTTTGGCACCTTGTTAAAGTTATCAGGAGGTATAAGTTTGGCATTGTTAAGTGGGAAGCCCAACTAGCGGCATGACTTTCCCCTTTTGTGTTTGTGAGTACATGCCAACTAGCGTATGTTACTCTTTTCTTTTTTATGTTTTGGCCCTTCTCACCTCGCGGATGGCTGGAAGTTCTATGGGCCCAGAGTGAGTACATCTTTTTCACCTTGTCTTCCTTTCCACCTTTCCTTTGCATGATTTTGCATATGATGGTAGAGTTAGGATCTTCGGTCCTGGGAGCTTGGCCACCTCCTTTGATCTTTGTCATTCTTTGTTATTTGTATTAGTACATGTGAATCTCTCTTGAATATCTACTTTAGTGTGAGTTTGAATCAGGTTCATCCTCTCACTAAAGTGGGAACTAAATGTGTCGTAGAAAAAAGGGCACTTTGCTTGACATGGGATAATTCATGATAAATGGACTTAAGTTAGCCTTGATTTAGATGTTGTGAAGAATTTTATGTGTCCACACCAGATCTTGAACCCTTCTACATTGAATAAAATGTGTTTATTGACATTTTGTAAAGGTGTTGTAAAGTCTTGTAAAGGACTTTCGTGCTTTTCTAGACCTAATGAACCTATTTATCCCTAATTCAACATTATAAAATACATCATCACATCATTTTAGAAGGCTTGTAAAGTGAATTTTAGGTGCACTCTGATTTCACTCTTCTGTTTTTGTCTTGCATATTTCATATTTTTAGTTTATGTTTGCATATCATTATGTGTTTTCAAACCAATCATGTTTCATTAATTTTGCGTACTTAGTAAATCAATTTCATAGCTTAGTTACATTTATTTCATTCTATTTAGTCTTCATTCCATCATACACATCCTAATTTGAATGAACCCACTAGCATTTTTGGATCTAATCTCTCTCCTTTTAGGTGAAAAACCCTAGAAGATTTACAGAGTCCATTGGGTGCCAAAAATCTACAGTTCAATATTTAAGACCACTCGACTATTGCTTAGTGTGGTATAGTGTATAGTATCATGCCAAAAGTTACTCACCATGTATCTTCTTGAGTAGAGGTAGGAGATCTTTGGATAAGATCTTGGGATCTCTGAGGAAAGAGAAAAGGTGAGCCCTTATACCACTAGATATCTAGCTACAAGTAGTATAGAAAAATGTATCCCTTTTACATTTTCACACTTAATTTAGGAATGATTAACATTAAAATGACCTAATGTTTCCTTGATCTAGTGTTGTAATTTATTTGACACATTCACATTAGGTTTAGGTCCCTTTTAAGCTAGATAGACCTAATTTTTCCTTAATTTAATGTTGTAAAGTGTATTTATTTACACCTTCACATTAGGTTTTGGGACCTATTGCATTTATGACCTTCATATCATCATTAATAGGCCCTTAGGACCATTTATTATGCATCCCAAGGCTTATTTCAATTGAAATCCCAACATAGACATCAAATACACTTAATATTATAACTCCCCAACATTTCCTCAATCCAAAAAGGCCTGGTGGGACCCATACGCCACCATAGGCATATAAGTCCTAGCTAGATGGGACTTATATTCCATAAGTTTTTTATGAGTCCCATTTGGCCCCTTTTTAGGGTTTTGAGGGAGAAATCAAGGTTTTGAATTCAAATTTCATGAATGTCAAAATTTGGGATCTAATAAATGGTAAATTAGATGAAGTTCCTATATAAATAAGGCTTTAAATAAATATTTCACCTAAGCATTGATAATATCAAGGCAAGTAATCTAGAGTCAAGCATTCTAAGACTTCACAAGAGCATCATAGAGCATGCAAGATCATTTGTAAAGCATTCAAGGGAAAATTATTCATCATTTGTTGCAACAATTCAAGATCCATCATCATGTCAAGATCACAAGGAATCAAGCATGTTGTTGAGCTAGTGTTGTGATGTAGCATTCAAGATCCAAGATTAATCATTGTTTTACATCTAATTCAAGATCAAGATCTACATTATACATGGCCACTTCATGTTAGATTGTTGATTTACATCTCAAGACATCATTCAAGGTATCATTGTTTAATGTTTCATGTTTCATGTTTCATGTTCCATGTCCTTATTTCATTATTTCATCACAAGGTTTAATTACCTAAACTGGGTTTGACCAAGGACAACCCCTATTCCCTAACAAAACAACTCATTTTCTCTCTCTTTATGTGATTGCAGGTTTATAGGTTGAAGAGTTATTTGTATATGCTATTGCATAAAGTAGATAACCATAAATCTATAAACCTAGAGTTATTTGTATAGGCTATTACATAAAGTAGATAACCATAAATATGTTGCATTATCTCAAAGGATTCATAACAAGTAATTTGGAGGAAGTGAACTATATATTTTTGGCACTCTAGGTGTCTCTAACACTCTTAAGGTTTTTCACCTAGAAAGGAGAGAGAAAGAGGCCAAAAACCTAGCAAGTTCATTCAAATATGAAATGAGAGATGATGTAATGCCTAAATGAACTTAAGTAAATGCAATTTATTGAATGAAACTAAACTAAATGGATGCAAAACTAAGATTTATGCAATGTTTGAAAACATAGTGTGATATGCAAACAACATGAAAATTGAATAAAATATGTAGAGTAGAAAGTACATAGATAAAAATAAGTTAACTTGGACCAAGACTGAAGATGTTGAGATGTCTAGAATCCTGATTGAAGTCACTGAAAATTCATAGTGGGACTCATTCGCCAAGGGTGGCGAATCAGTCCACTTACTAGTGAAAAACTAGCAGGAACAAGTTTTTGTCTATCAAGATCTAGAATCTAACAAAATACTAATTTTTGATCTCAGGTGGGACTCATTCACCAAGGATGGAGAATCAGTCCAATCCTAGATTTCTAGAAAATTAGGCAACAACTTTGCAACACCAAATTTGATAAAGTTTGAATGTCGGGTTGTCGAAGTCAATTCTGTATGAAACAAACATAAACCACTCAACAATCATGAAATAGAAACAATTTGACTTGAAGAACCTAATTGACTTGATTCCACTTTTCAACACCTTTTAAACCTGCTAAATTTTCAAAACAAAGGTTGCAAACACATGCAAAAAGGGGAAAAATATTGGTGGGTTAGCAAATAGGGGTTTTCCTTGGTCAAACCCCACTTTGGTAATCAAACACAATATAAATAAATGAAATGCAAGGGAAATGATAAATGAATAACATAAAAGTATTACAAACTTACCACAATCCCTTGATCTTGCAAGTTTGAATCAATGCCAATGGCTGCTTCAAGATGCTTCAATAATTGCTCAGTGATGAATTGCAAAATGCTTGAATGCTTGAATGCTTGAATAGATGTGTTGGAGATGTAAAAATGAGGTGAAATTAGCTTATTTATATCAATCTTGTGCCTTAGTAACCATTCATACATCATCATAGGCCGACATCATGCATAATTTTGAATAAATCCCAAAAGAAATTTAAAGTATTTTCAATTTTGGAGCTAGGTGTTCCAACTCTCAAAAATCTTGACCGAGATGCCTCAAGAGCTGCCAATCTCTTGATACGCTTTAGTGTAACAAACAAGGTCAAATGAATTAAACCTTCTACTCTTTAGGTGCTGCCAGACCTAGGTAGGTGTACCTATCTGAATGAAGTAGACTTGACTTATGATTATTCTT
>VDFB02117418.1:0-27435 GCA_007258455.2 Sequoia sempervirens
TAGACCTACACTGTTATCTATCAATACCCTTTTAAATTTATGCTTGTGGACACCAATCTCTATATAGAGGGCTTGGTTATGAAATGATTTTTTTGGAATTTCTTTCTTAGAAAATACTAAATGGTGAGTGGTTGTGATTTTTCCAACCATGGCTTGAAACTAATTGGGATTAAGGTCATCAGAGATCGATGTTTCCAAATATTTCTCTAGAATTTCTTTGTGTGCAAGTGATAATTTCAACAATTCTAGGATGGAGAGAAAAGTGGGTGTCTTCTTTAGTTGTTCCACAATACTATAGTCATTGGATGGCTTAGTTGTGGGTCTAGGCGGGGATCCTTGTATTGTGGCCTTCCCTCAACGGGTAGTTACATTACATTCGAGGTCCCTACCTCACATAGTTAACACATTGACCCTAGTTTCATCTACTTGGGAGAGGTTGCCTAGGACGGTGTCACCATAGGTGTAGTTGGTGCTATGATAGTCTTGTTCTTTCCCTTTTCCATTTTTCTTAGCATGGTTAGGAATTGGATTCATGTAGATTTGGAGGCCTTTGTTTCCAGGATAGTATTCTCTATCAAAGTCTCCCTTGTCAATTAAGTCTTTCCCTATATGTTTAAGTCTCATGCAATTATTCATCATATGTCCTTTTATCTTGTGAAACTCACATAAGCATTTTTCATTGTACCATGGTGTTTTAAAACTTGGCTCTTCATATTTTTTGTGCTCATTGACTTTGATGAGGTTTTTTTGAACTAATTTATACATGATTGTCTCAAGTGTTTCTCCTAATGCAGTAAATTTCCTCCTTGGTTGGTTATATTGTTTTTTTTGTCCTCCCTAATTTTTCTATTGGTTATCTAATTGATTGTTTTGGGGATAGCTGAGTTGATTGTTTTGTACGTTTTTAGGAGTGTATCTTATTTGTGAAACTTGAGCTTTGTTTTGTGTTCCATTGGGATTTTGCATGTTCCATATAGGTCTATCATCAAATACTCCATCATTGGTAACATTTTTGTTTTTGGCCCAAATCTTGGGTTTGTCATTCGAACTATAAGGGTTTTCTTTTGAGTTGTTTAGTTTAATGGTTCCCCTTGCTATGAGATCTCTTTCAATGTGTAGTCCCTTTTCAATAGTCTCTTCAAAGTTATTGGGGCACAAAATGGCGAGTTGGTAATTTATTTCTACTTGGACATTGGAAACAAAGATATCCACATATTCTTTGTCGGGAATAGGCCACTTGCACCTACTAGCTTTATGTCTCCATCTTTATAGGTAGGATGTAAAGGATTCCCCCTGGATTTGTTTAATCTTGTAGAGGTCAATCATGGTGACATCCTATTCTATGTTTAACAAGAAGTGGTTTACAAACTTGCTAGTTAAAATTCATCAAAACTCTTAATACCTGTTGGTAGATGGGAGAACCATTCCATAGTGTGACTAGTAAGACTACATGGAAAAAGTCTCATTAGGTAGGAATCATTGTTTTGCACTTCCATGCAAGCTACTGAGAAATGTCTCACATGTTCTACTAGATCTCATTTTCCCTTGTACTTGTCAAATTTTGGTATTTTAAAATTTTTAGAGAAGGGGAGCATAGTAATAGAGCGATCAAAAGGGAACATACATATATCTTGTAGAGTGTAGGTATTCTTTGGTTTTCCAATTTGTATGTCTGATATCCTTTGATTCATAGCTTGTAGTTGCATGCCTACCTCTATGTTTGGTACATTTGTTTTGGGACCTTGTCTGTAGTAGCCTTGTTGTCCCAAGATGTTCGTTTGGTCATAGATTGGGTATGGTGGAGGTATAGGACCTTGGTAACCATGTTGGGTGGAAGGAGGGTTAAGTCCTTGTTGTATAGGAGGATTGAGTCCTTGTTGATTATAAGGAGGGTTAAGTCTTGTTTGTGTGTAAGAAGGGTTAAGTCCTTGTTGTGTGAAAGGAGGATTAAGTCATTGTTGTGTGAAAGGAGGGTTAAGTCCTTGTTGATTGTAAGGAGGATTAAGTCCTTGTTATGTGAAAGGAGGATTAAGTCCTTGTTGATTTTGTTTAAGAGGGGTACCTTGATGGTGCATTGGTTGTACACCTTGTTTTGGTTGATTCTATTGAAGGGTACCCTAGTAGTGCATTAGCGGTACACCTTGTTGTTGGGATGAATGGTTTTTAAGGGTACCCTAGTAGTGCATTGGTGGTACAACTTGTTGTTGGGATGAATGTTTTTAAAGGTTACCCTAGTAGTGCATTGGTGGTACACCTTTTTGTTGGGACAAATTTTTTGAATGTTACCCTGGTAGTGCGTTGGTGGTACACCTTTTTGTTGGGATGGATTTTTTTCAAGGTTACTATGGTAGTGCATTGGTGGTACACCTTGTTGTTGGGAGGAATTATTTTGTTGAAGGGAACCTTGGTAGTGTGCCAGTGGTACACCTTGTTGATTTGGTATGCTGGTTGAAGGATCAATATATGATACATTTTGTTGTAATGTATTGTCCTTGCGATGGGATGTTACCATGTTTTTCTATTGTTGGAAAGTTTCCCATGTTTTGCATATTGTTGTATTGAGGTGGACCTTCTTGATATTGTTGGGCCATTGTTGCTTGTTTGATTTGGGACGGTTTCCTACACAAAGGGTTGTCCATTGGTTGTTGTTTAGGTTGATCATTACTTTGTGAAAAGATTGGTGGCATGTTTGGAATCTCCACTAGTTTGGGTATCTTTCTCAAAACTGATTTATCCCCTAAGGGAATGAGGTGAGGATCCTTAAGACCTTCCACATTGAAGTCTATAGGAAGTTTAACACCACTTTGTGCTAATTTAAAGAAGTAGGCATTTGGATCCTTTCTTAGCAGTTTGTCCATTAGTTTAAGTACCTTGGGATTATTGGAGTGTTGAAAGAATTCTTCCTCGTCTATTTCTTCTTCACTATATACTTCTTCTATGACCATGCCCTTGTGATTTTTATTTGACCTATCCATCATTTCTTGTTGTCTACAGATTACTTCCTCCTCACTTGGTGGTTGGTTTGATGTTGATTTCAATGTTGGTTCCTTTCGAGGAGTTATAAGTTCAATTAGTCTATAACCCCATGGGTCACTTCCATAATTTATGGTGCTTGTTGGGGTCATACTAGAGATACTTTTGTTTGCTTCCATCTTTTTTATATGCTAAGATCACGTGTTTGTCATAAACAAGTGCCAATATTTTGTGGAAGTTGGTGATTTCTAACTTATGGAATGAACTAATGCTTTTTTTTATATATATTTTCTATTTAAGGAAATGTAATTTTTGTTTTTGGGATTTTCTATTTTGAAAGGATGATGTAGTGTAAGCTATGACCTATTTATCGCCACATGGGAGCTGGTAATACTAGCCTTTTGACCACAAGATCAACTTTTTGTTCCTCTTTGTTTAGGATATTAGTTGTGTTTCTCCATTGAGTTGGTGTTTCCTTTTTCTCAAACATGAAAGTTCTCAAGCTACTGATGATTTTTTATTGTTCACCTTCAATTCGTGTGAGGTTTGGTTGTATAATGGGTTTTGTAAGATTTGGTTGTTGAACAGGAGCAATACGATGCCAAATGGTCATAAAGTGCAAGATTTTCCTTTAATGTTTTGATCTTTATTTGGTTTCCAAAAATGGATGATGAATGATGATGATTGTGAAAGACAACCTTTTGGACATAAAAGTGTTGGTGTTTTGATATGGTTTTCGTGATACTCAAGACTCTAAAGTTTGAGTGATGTTTTGGATGTTTTGGAATTGACACTATTTTTGGGACTCAAAATGTTGAAAACTTGGACCGATATTTCACTTCGTTTTTCTAGAGGATATGTTATGAATAATCTACTTAAACTAGCCTTAAGGTTCAAGCAAATATTGATATCTTAAAATTTTGAGTGAAGGGATAATCTAAGGTTTTGTGTTTTGTTTTTGAATCCTAAAAGTAGGTTGGTGTGTTTGATTTTGCAAATGGATATGGAATGATGTAGATTATGACGTGTTTTGGAGGTCTAACGGTTTCATTCTAAAAAAAAATTAACTAGTTTTAAAATCATTTTTTAATTTCACCAGAAAATAAGGAAAAAGCGGAAATCTTAGAGCAATAGCAATAAATTTTGTCAAAAGCAGCCAAATTTATGTCAATAGCAGCCAATTCTAAAGGACAACTACAGTAGGATTTCTCAAAAGCGAATTTTGTTTCAAGTTTTCTATATGGTAAAAAGTGTAGGAAAAAGCATCCTTCTTTGTCAAAAGTAGTCAGTTTTAAGTCAACTATGGCTAAGAAAATATGTCAAGTGTGGCAATGTTATGATCAACTGCGAAAATTATATGTCAAGTGCATTCATTTTTGCAAAAGCGATGGGTTTTTGACACTGACTATCAAAATCCAAAGAGCAAAAGTGGCCTATTTTTGGTTGATTACGGAAATATTTAGTCAATAGCAGCAAAAACAACAACAATAGCAGTTTTCTATGTAGGTTTGTGTTCCAATTTATGTGTTTGCAGTAGTTTGGATAAATTTGCATTTTTTGATGTCTCGTTTTGAACTAATTTATTTTTGAGAACTTTGGAAAGTGATAATACAACACAACAATCAAAACTATTTGACTCTAAATGTCTATAGCTTAAGCAAGTCTATTTCCACAAAAGCTCAAAGCTTGTGAAAGTTCAAATACTAAAGCCATAGTTTCCAATGTTGAATTTGTTCTTAATGTGACTTGAAATGTAAGCCTAAATATTTGGAAACCTTTAAAGATATTTGTTTAAGATAACTTTTAAGAATTGCAAATATAGGGCTCTTTTCAAAGTATTCACACTAAGTCTAAAGGGTTTGAAGTTTGATAACCATGTTCAATGCTTGTTTTGATGTGTTCATTTTAAAATCAAGAAAAGTATTTGATGTCCAAAGTAACCAAGAATTTTGGCAAGTTCGTGAAGACAATTTACAACCTAGAGATAGACACATTCTTTTAGGTGAGCTTGTCTCATGCCCCGAAGGGATGCTTTTACATGCAACTTATGGAGAGTGTTTTAATCTCAATCACAAATCGAACTTGGTAACTTCTCGAGAGTAAATTCTAATGTACCACTTTCATTGAAGAATATTTTGGCTAAAAAGGGTGGCTTCTACATTGGTTCTTAGTCATGCTCATGGGATCCAACACTTTGCTAGCATCCTGCAAGCCAATTAAGGCTTTAACCAACTTACTTGGGGCTCTATATACACAATGGTACCTACCCTTTTGTGAATGAAACTGATGGAAGAGTAATCACCGATTAAGTCATTTGGCGTTTAGCCTTGACCATTTATATAGCAGCCCAAGTGAAATACCACTTTGAGTCACCTTTGAGTTCTCCAACGTGGGATGTGTCTCAAAGGTAGGCCCTCTAAAGGTAATGCTTGAAATGAAAACAAGTGTGAAACTCAAAATACTTTTCATCACCCTAGATCACCAAAAGATGCAAGGGGAGAGGATAGACACTTAGTTTTCAAACATGAAAAATACAGTATACAATTCATCACAATATTCTTTTTAAGCCCCTTGAGCGGCGCTATCCAAAAAAATGAAATGAAATATGTACAAGATAGCATTTTTTTTATGCACACCAAAATGAAGTATTCTAGATTTCAAGAAAGTAGATAGCAATATGCAAATCAGAATGTATTTGTCCAGTTTAAGCACCCTAGTTAATGTTGCTAAAAAATTTGTCTTAATGTGGTCAAAAAAATAAACTTGTTCATTTTGTCAACATAATAAAAGTGTTGGTCAAAAGACAACATTCCATTTTATGAGCACCAAAACTGAAGTGTTGTTCTAATATACGAAAGCTTTTAAAAGTTATTTTTAGAACACCAAATCAAAGTGTGTAAGATTGTGGGGTTCATTTGTTAAGCATCAAATTGAAATTTTTTCTAAGCTAGAAAGCTTTCGAAAAGTTCTTTTTAAGCACCAAATCAAGAATTTTTTTCTAAACTAGAAATCCTTTTTGAAAGATTATTTTTAAAGCGCCATATTGAAAGTGTGAAAGTTGTGGGGTTCATTTGTTAAGCACCAAATTGAATTTTTTTTCTAAGCTAGAAAGATTTCAAAAAGTTATTTTTAAGCACCAAATCGATAAATTTTTCTAAGCTAGAAATATTTTTGAAGAGTCCTTTTTAAGCACCAAATCATTTTTTTCTAAACTAGAAATCCTTTTTGAAAGATTCTTTTTAAAGCACCAAATTGAAAGTGTGCAAGTTGTGGGGTTCATTTGTTAAGCACCAAATTGAAATATTTTTCTAAGCTAGAAAGCTTTCGAAAAGTTAGACTTGGGTTGTTCACCTTTTTTGCAATAAAATTGTTAGTTGTTCTTGATGTAAAGTGTACCATATCCTGCAAGAGCTACACAAACAAAGTCATCAAACACAAAACATCCAAAACAAGCACTCATTAGCATCAGACATTGAAAAAATTACTTTGTAAATTTCGGATAAAAAATAATAGAGCAAAAAATTTGCTTGACTCAAAGCTCTTAATTCTTTAATTTAGTTATTCATATGCTATGATCATAAATGAAGATGGATCATTCATGGAGGTCCAATGTTCATATTCCTAACAGGGAATAGGCTTTGCATGACAAGGATCTGCATCACTTTCAAGGTTACGATAATAGGAATACTGCTCGTCAAGGGCCTAGGAACAATTACCAATGGCATGCAAGACAAAATAATACTGCAAAAAAACATATATTTTCAAAACCTAACTGGAAACCCTTTCAGTCCAGGTGTTTTGTGTGTGGTAAACAACCTATCTTTAACCTATACAAAGATGATAAGGGTGTTTTGAGAGAGTCAATAGATTTAAGGAATGTTAGAAAGCCAAAACAAAATCCTTCACATCTAAACAATTGTTATGAGAGAGCACATGAAGATTTAAGATATCAAGCAAAGGGGGCTCATATCAACTCTTATGGTGTTTCCTTCAATCCAAAGATTCTTCAAAACTTTGAAAAGACACGTGGCGAAAAAGAAAATCAAGGTTTTCCTGAAGGGAAAAATAAAGTGGAGGCTAATCATAAAATCAATAAGGGTGAAGGACAAGAGGAACAGAATGTTCAAAATCATTTGAAGTCTCACAATGGGTCTGGTTTGAATACAAGGAAGGATAGGACACAAGGAAACCCTAGTTGTTCAATGATTGGTCAAGGGTTTTTAGAGGCGAATCCTAAGGACAGAGGCACTCAAATAGACTCGCATATATCGAACTGTAAAAGTAAAGGTGCTCCCTTCATTCTAAAATATTGTGAGAATCTTCAGGCACAAAATGTTTCAAAAGATGGACTTCAGCTTCAATCTCATCAAAAAATTGTGCCTACAAAGAAAAAATGAAAGAATAGGAGGAGAAAGGGTTCAAGGAATAAAGGGGGTCTAAAAAAGATTTGGAGGCCCAAAGAGCCAAGGTTGAAGGATGAACAAAATCATTCCTCCACTCAACAGAAAGCGGATATTCGCCATTCAGAGGGTGATAATATCATAAAAATTACATTTCTAGAGGATATGCTTCGTCCACAAATTCAAGACCTTCAAGACAAGGCCCTAATTTGTAAGTTTTGGAATCTCAATCTACCTTTAAATTATTTAAAAGATTTAGTTTATGAAGATTGGGAGGGTGTGGAATAGGTTTTTTATTTGGATAATGAACAGGGTATTTTTACTATCATAATTGATAGTAAAAAAAGAAAAGATTCAATCTTTAGAATAAAGTCATGGGTCTATCAAGGTTCGGGATTAAGCATGCAACCCTAGATTCCAAATTTTAAAGTTGATTATGCCTCTTTCAAATTAAAATTTGTCCCATTTTGGTTTCAAATGCCTGCTCTTCCATTAGAATAAAGGGAATTGAGGATCATTGAAGCAATAACAAATCAAATAGGAATCTTTCTTATGCATGATAAAGATTTATTTAAAGATCCCTCAAAACCTGTCAGAACTTGTGTTCTAATGGATGTAGACAAAAAATTTCTAGAACAAATTTTGCTGACATCAAAATTTAGGAATTGGCATCAGCAAATTATTTTTGAATCCCTTGAATCTGTCTACTTGAATTGTCACACCTTGGGTCATTCTCATTCTCAATGTTCATTCGCAAATAGTTCCCCACAATTTTCTCACTTGACTAATGCTAAAAGAAGGGATGATTTGACAAGTAGAAATCAGAATGAGCAATCCATTCCTAACTCACCTTCCCTTAACAATAGTAATTAGACTGATAATCCTTATTGTGAGCATATTCTTCATAAGAGAAAATGGGTAGAGGTTTCTAATGATTTGAGGATCTATGCAAATTCTCGAGCTCATAAAAAGGTTGCATTGAATGTAAATGTGTCAAATAGCATATGGAACTTAATGTGATCATTTACTACCCTTTACCTTAATTTATATTCTCCTATGGAAAACTATCTTCAAAGTATCATGCATCTAAGATAGTCAAGAATATAATGTTTCAAGGCACAAAAGATTACTTTTCTACATGGTCATTCAAATATAATTCGCAAATGTATCATATGACCAATAAGGAAAGTATTAGTTTTGTTCAATAAAATAAATTCCTAGCATTAACTACTTCCACATAGCCATCGGATGTTGAGCTTCAACTTTTAGTTGATAAGTTGTTGTTTTCAGTAAGCTCAGACCTCTTTGATGAAATAGCAGTGGAAGAGGGATTATGTGAAGGAGATACACCAATTGTTTATTCCTCAAGAAATATTTTTGAAGTTTAGGAAATGGTATCCAATGATCATAAGGCTACAAACATAGTTATGGAAAATCAATTTTTGAAAGAATTAGAACATCAACTACCTCATGAAAGTTCACAAGCACTGAAATCAAATAAAAAAAATGGAGATGTCGAGAAAATGTTAACTACTAATTATTCAATGTTGTCTCAGTCTCCATTTCAGTCTATAGTGAATAAATCACCTAGGAGGAGAGGAAGAAAATCAAACTTCACTAAAATGCAATAACAGATAGAATCAGGGATGCAAAAAAAAAAATTGAATCTATGTAAAACAAGTGGCCAAAGAGAGCTTGTTGCTCTCCTCGGGCCCAATGAGGATCTCTTCATGGAATTTAGGGGCATTAATGCCCCTGACAAGCATGCTCGCATCAAACAATTAATAGATGCTTGTGGAGCAAACATTTTTCTTCTTCAAGAAACCAAGACCTCAATAGAAATGTTTGAATCTTCAATAAAGAAATGGCAGAGATGGGCATCCACACATTCTCCATCCTAAGGGACTTTAGGAGGGTTATTAGTATTGTGGAATCCAAAATCAATACAAGTCAAACCTCATAAAAATGAGAGCTCATGGCAACTTGTAGAAGTAACAAAATTTCATCTCCATTTTTGGTTAATAAATGTTTATGGACCTGCTTCTACATTTGATAAGAAAAATTTGTTGGATGAAATCTCTAAGCAAATAGGTGCAATCCATAATGAAAAAATTATCATTGTGGAAGATTTCAATGCAATAACCTCATTAGAAGAAAAAAGTGGTGGGATTGTACCTCCATCTAGGGTAATGGTTGATTTTAGCCATTTTATACTCACAAATGCTTTGAGAGACATGCAGACAAAATCTAGAAAATTTACTTGGACTAAAAAAAGAAAAGGTTTCTTGCAAATAGCAAAAAGGTTAGATAGATTCTTGGTGTCTCCAAATTGGTTCATCTCTCCGCATAAGTTAAAATTAGAAAATTTTCCATATTTGGGTTCTAATCACTATGCAATCTATTTAGACATCGCAGATATTACTATCCCAAGGGTAAAATCTTCATTCAAGTTTGAAAGCATGTGGCTCAAGCATCCTCAATTTTTGGAACTTCTTAAGCAATGGTGGGAGAATGCCCCATATGAGGAAGGGACAAAAATGTTTCAATTTTATAAGAAATTGATTCATTTGAAACATCAAATAAAGATTTGGAATAAGCAAGTTTTCAAAAAAAAAAATCATCAGAAGGATTTAGTGCTTAAAGAGCTTACAACAATGCATGAATGTATAATCCAAAATGATATGGATTATGATCTGTATGAAAAATAGAAGTCATTGCAAGAAGAATGGGTAGAATTATGTGCAAGGGAAGAGGTATATTGGAGACAAAAGTCTTGGGAGCTCTGGTTAAAAGAGGGTGACTAAAACACATCTTTTTCATGCTTTTGCACAAATAAAAAAGGTGGCTAAGTCAATTCAAACAATTCAGGAAATGGCCTCAAGAAATTGGTTAACAAAGGAAGAAGACATTAATAATGAAGGCATTAAGTTTTTTTCAGAACTTCTCTATGCCTCACATTCAACTGATGTTAACAGAACCAATAATGAAAATTACCTTTTGGACAAAATTCCTCATCTAATCAGCAATGAAGATAATAATATATTGATGAGGCCTTTTACTTTGGAGGAATTGAGATATGTAGTCTTTTCATTTCCACCAGAAAAAGCTCCTAGTCCAAATGGTTACATAGCTTTATTTTTTTAGAAATGTTGGGAGTTGATATGTTTTGAAATTTTATGGGCACTAAAAGAGCCTAGGAGAACCAGAAGCATGCTTAAGCAATTCAATGTTACTAATATTGCAATTCTCCCTAAATTCAAAGAGCCTAAAACATTTGTTGAATTTAGGCCAATTTCATTGTGCAATACAGTTTAATTTTTTTGTACAAAAGCAATCTATCTGAGATTACAACCTCTCATTCCAAAGATCATATCTCTTGAACAAGGAGGTTTTGTACCTGGGAGGGAAACTCATGAAGGAGCAATTGTAGCACATGAAGTGTTGCATTTAATATCAACATCAAAGTTGTATGCTTTCATTTTCAAATTAGATATGATGAAGGCTTATGATAAGGTAAATTGGCAGTTTCTCAACAAGGTCTTGTTAAAATTTGGTTTTTGTTCTCAGTGGCAAAGATGGATAATGTCATCTCTTTCTGGGGCTAAATTTTCAATTATATTAAATGGAAATCGATTTGGCTTTTTCAGTTCCACCCAAGGTGTTAGGCAAGGGGATCCCCTTTCTCCTTTCCTCTTCATAATAATGGTTGAATCTTTAAGTAGATATATTCTTTCAAGGCATAGACATAATCTTTGGTAGGGTGTGCAAATTTCAAATACAATAATCTTAGTAACACACTCTCTTTTTGTTAATGATACTCTATTATTTAATAAATCATCAGTATCAAAAGCTAAGCAAATCAAAGAGGTTCTAGATAAATATTCATCAACTTCTGGTCAAAAGATAAATGCTGAAAAGTCAAAAGTTTATATCTTAAATACTTTTGATGATTTGAAGAAGAAAATAGTTAATATATTAGGTTTTCAAGAGATGGAATTGCCTTGTTCCTATTTTGGAATTCCTTTCTTCAAAGGGTCAAACAAAGCCTTCTATTGGGAAAAGGTCCTTGATAGATTAAAGTCAAGAATTCTCATTTGGAAAACTAGGTGGCTGTCACTGGCAGGCAAAATTCTTCTAATTAAATCAGTCTTATCTTCAATTCCTAATTATTTCTTAGTGGTCCTTAAAGATCCTGCCTTTGTTATCATTCAAATTGAGCAGATCATAAGATAATTTCTATGGAAAGAAAATATTGATGATAGAAAAAAGATACCGCTAATCTCTTTAGAAGTTTTGGCAAAGGGAAAGAAGCATGGTGGGGCAGGTATTCATAATCTTAATTGGAGAAATAGATCATTTGGAGAAAAACTTTCATGGAAAATGTACACTAATCCAAGTGCCAAATGGTCAAAAATACTACAGTCCAAATGTCTAGATAATGAAAATCCAATAAGAATATTTACAATGGTAGATCCCCTAAACAGGTCTGCTATTTGGAACTTCATTATAAGTTGCAGAAGCCTCATTACAAAATATTCTTCTTGGGAAGTAAATGATGGGAGAAGTGTTAAATTTTGGGCAGACTCGTGGAATGGGAAGCCTCCGTTGCTAGCTAATTAAGACCTTCAAGAGATAAGTACAATTCTATGTCAAGAGTAGGGTGAAAATTTTGTAGATTATATTCAATATTCAAACCCATTATTGGGTAAAGTAATTTGGAAAACACCCCCACCTAACCTATTGAGCAATCAGCAATCTGATCTCTTCACTAAGAGCTTGAACAAAAGAATAGTTTACTTATCTTCAAAGTCAGATAGAATAGTCTGGTCAACATCAAAAGCAAGCTCATATTCTGTAAAGGAAGGATATGCAGTACTAGCCCAATTAAATATTCTATTGAACCTCAACGTGCATTTGGATTTTGTTGGAACAATAAATTTCTTCCAAAAGAGGGTAGTTTTGCATGGCTTACCTTGCAGAAAAGAATTTTAACTAGTGATCGCCTAGTTAAGTTAAAGATTGTTGATCCTTTCAAATGTCCATTATGTGAAGTGTAATTTGAAACTGTTGGCCATTTTTTTGTGTAATGCATTGTAGCCAACCAATGTTGGGACTTAATTAAAAAAAAGTTACAACTTTCCATTCCATTACCAAACTCCATTTGGGATCTTTTCCAACCTTGGCCAATTTTGCATCATTCTTCATTTTTTGCATGTATATGGCTCATTATCCCAGCTCTTGTAATTTGGAATATTTGGTGGGAACGTAACATGAGAATCTTCAGGAAAACCAAATCTCCATTGGAGTTGGTTTTTTTGAAAATTGAAAAATCAATTTCAGAAGGGGTCAACAAATGTATCCAAAGAGAGAAATTTATTAATTCATCTTTTACAAGTTGGGATAGCTATATTCTACAAAATTGGAAACACATAAGATTTCCTTTCAATGGAAGTCTTTTCAAAAATGACATCACAAAGGTAGACAGATCATTTGTCAAATGGATTCCCCCTCAAAAGGACTTTGTAAAATTAAATTTTGATGGGCATCTAAAGGTAATCCAGGATTATCAAGCGCAGGAATTTGTTTCAGAAATTTAGTAGGGGTAGTTCTGGCAGCGTCGTCTTTTCATCTGCATAATGGAACAAATAATTATGCAGAGGCACAAGCCTTGTTATTGGGGTTGGAATTGGCAATGCACCTGGGTTTCTCAAAGCTACATATAGAAGGGGATTCTTTAATAATCATTAATGCATTAAGGGAAAGGAAAATTCAAAACTGGAACCTGAACTATGTGTTAAATAAAGCATTGACACTTCTAGATAAGCTTGAGTCTTTAGTTATATCGCATACTTACATAGAAGGGAACAGGGTAGCAGACTTCCTAGCTACGTTGGGAAGTGAAAAAATGGAGCTAAGGGAAACTAATGATTTAATTGATTTAAATTATTTTCCCCAATTGATTGATTTAATCATGCAAGATGCTAAGGGCATATAGATAAATCTTCAAATTCATCTTTGCTTAGGAAATTGAATGACCCCTTAAGATTCCCAATCACTGTATATGTCGTCATCTTGCAACGTCATCTTGCAATGTCATAGTTTTATTTTACATGTGCTACTAATGTTCCATTATGACAAGTGCAAGATTCTAATCAGGCCATACAATCACATGTGCTAAAACAGGTCTTTGTGGCACCAAAGCACCTCATTCACACATTTGATTTGGGTAATTTGTCAAGGAATATCCACTACGAATTTTTCTTCAAAATCTTGCAAGGACAACATGATTGGAACATGTCTTTAAATTTAGATGACAAGTTCTTTGCTAAATTTGTTGCTAGTTTCCATCAAAGGATTTCTGAACTAGATAAAATTAAGCTCCTTCCATTTACAAGGATGCTTTTTAATGATTTCAACTAACAGTTTAATTTGTACAGATGTCGCATATGGTATAAGCTAGCATTGCTTTCTCATGTTATTGGTACAATGCTCGCATTATATTCTCATGTTATCTAGATAACTAGCAACTGGTTTAAAAATTCAAGACCTTCCATACGTGTTATCCTTGCAAGGTCCAGTTATCAAGAAAGTTTTGTCATAACAAGCATGTTAAACTTGGTTATAAAGCTATCACCGACTTTTTTTATTATCACTATTCATCACTCCAGTTTGCATATTACAGTTAGGTTTTTAGATAGTTACGAGCTAATGGAGCTAATAGAGTTTCGAGTTAGAAATTATAGAGTACCAGTATCAGTCAAGTCATGGGAAGAACCTTTATCTGCCTGCATTGAGAAAAACGAATTGCAAAGAGTATTCAAAGTAAAATGTAAGTCTATGTTAAATTGCATCAAAGTCATTATAGGCGAAGATTTTTTGCACACAAAATTGCAAAGGATCATTTTTCCAACTAATTTACTATCCATTTTCTTATCAAACATTCTAGATCTAGTTCAAAATTTCAATGTTTTAAAGAATATAGCTAATAAGTTTGTTATTAGTCTATATTTGGAAGATGAAGCTTTACTCCACAATGTTCAGCAATATGATTTCACCAAGGGTGACGACTTGGTGGGAGGTTTATTCCCAAGGCATCATATCCATTACAAAAAGAGGTATGCAGAGATTTTTCAAGGAATGTTGTTATCAACAATGCATGATACTTCTGCTCATTTGTATCAAGCTCTTAATAAGTATATATTTCCAATCTCCATGGAAGAGATAGATAACTTTAAGAGAAAGTATCATGCAATATCCTTCTTGAGGAACCATACTTGTATTCATGATCTACAATTATCAGCTTTTCCACAAGCTACAAAAGGAAAATCATGTTATCGTTATGTCCCTGATATAAACAAAATAGTTCCATCATATGATTATGATCTTAAACAAAAGCAAGTGGTGAATGAAGAAAGTTTGGTAAATGGCCCTCGTAGAGTAGGAAACAAGTCTACTTCATTTTAATCATGTCTTCATTCATCTGGTTGTTTAGCAGTTATAATTTTGTAATGCTTTGCAATGGATTGAAATCGTCAAGCTTGTAGATGGGCCATTTTTGCCAAAATTGTAAAGGGTTTTGTCCATGTAATGGGGTATATAAAGGGGGTCACACTGTAAAGGGTTTTAAAGGGTTTTGATAGTCAAAGGGTCTTGCTTCAGTATTTTGGCCTCGTTTTAGTGGAATTTTTAAGCAATGTAATAGCCATATTTTGGTTGTCATAGTAAAATAGTCAAATTGTAAAATGTCAGTCAATGGTCTTACTCGAGCTATAACTGGGGGTTTTCTTCCTGGTTCTTTCCCGCCAATATGCTCGCCTGAACTAGGGATTTTGTATAACTTATATTTTAATATTAATATATTTATAGTGGCTTACCACTTTTGCTTAAAAGCTAATAATAATAGAGCAAAAGCGAAACTTTTAATGAAAAGTGGCCCTATTATTTTTAGCAAATGTGGTTAGAAAACTCAAAGGTGGCCCTGTTATGTGCAAGTACGGTCATTATTTTCAAAAGCGGCCATATTTTCAAAGCAGAAGCGATTGGAATTTTCAAAAGAGGCCCCGTTTTTAAAGCAAAAGCATTAGATATGGTAGTAGTTGGGAAAAGAGTGACTATGACAGAAACAAAAGATCAACCACATGAGTTTTCTATAGATTTTTCATGAAAATTTTTCAAATGCATTTCTAAGAAGTGCGATCACATTCTGGAACTTGCAACTGCTCAATTAAAACTCACAAAGAAAGTTAGTGTCAAGGACGAAGGTCCCACCGGGCGTGCCAAAATGTGTAAGGGGGAGATCAACAATGCAATAAAGATAATCAATGTAAATGAATTAAACAAGATCTAATTCAACATAAAGATTAAGATTCATGATACTTATTACTCATGAAATGAACGATGTGACATTACTAAATTCAATAAACTAAAACAATACAATAAAATAACATACAAAGAATTCCATTAGCTAATGTCCTTACCCATCTCATGTCGAAGTGTATTTGCAATGATTTTGGATCATTGTATCAATGTGGATCCTCCATTTATGCATTGCAAAAGATTCAATGTGTGCGATGTTGATAAAAAACGTACATGTAAAGTTCTTAAGAAATCAAATGGAATTCCAACATTACTTCGTTGTGCAAAAGATGTCAATTCTCTAATTATTTTTGAGGATGAAGAGGATTGTTATATAGATTTTAAATTTTGAGATGAACGATGAGGATCACATAGTAGAATATCTTGATCAATGGTTGAAAGATGTTGAGAGGAATTAGATTGCCCAGTTAGCTTCTATGATTGAATCAATTAAGGATGTTAATTGATCAATTAGAGGAAATAGATGGAATTGAGGCAATCTTGTTGAGCCTTCAATGTGATTGAAGAATAAATGGATTATTAGGAAATAAATGAATCAATCATCCAATCAGAGTGAGCAATGGGTGGTCATAATTTTCTCAATCATGAAAGTAGGGGAGGGAATTTTATTTTTTTTAAGTTGAACGTGCAAGTCATGTTTGACTTTTACAAACAAAGTTGTATTTGTTTTTTTTGACCTTTTTGAATGATGCTTGAATAATTTATTTAATTATTCAAGTTTAGGGGAAAGTGATTTAATTAAACGATTATGTTTTAATAATTTAATTGACTTAGGGAAATAGGATAAATTAGAGATATAATTAAATAATTGATGTTGTTTGATGTAAAGGTTGTCTTATCTCCAATTCCTAATTATTTCCTTGTTGTCCTCACAGCGCTAAGGTCTGTGATAATAGAAATTGAGAAAATTATTAGAGACTTTATTTGGAAAGGAAACATTGATGGACAGAAAAAGGTGCCCCTAATATCCCTAAAAGGAATGACACAAGAAAAATGCCAAGGTGGGGCCAGTGTTCATAATTTAACTTGTACGAAAAAAGCATTTGGAGCAAAAATTGTATGGAAGATGTATGTAAATCCAAAAGCCAAATGGTGTAGAATTTTGCAAGCCAAGTACTTGGATAACTAGGATCCTTCAAGAATTCTTACCATTTCTAATCCCCCAAAAGGGTCAGCTATGTGGAATTTTTTGTTATCATGTAGGAAGCTAATCACCACATACATCTCATGGGAGGTAAATAATGGAGAGAGCATAAATTTTTGGGGTGACTCTTGGAATGGAAATCCTCCCATACAAAAAACCCCTCTCTTTCTCATACAATGGAAATTTTAAAGAAGTCATGGGGGGAAATTTTTCTAGATTATGTGCAATTAGTGGAAAAATTGTTAGGCAAAGTGATTTGGAAACACATTTCAAACCATTCTCTTTCTTCATAGTAGTGTAATTGGTTACAAGAAATATTAAACCAATGGGTGGTCTTCCTTTCTTCAAAATTAGATAGACTTGTATGGGCAGCATCAAGTGATGAGATCTACACAGTAAAACAAGGTTACAAAGCATTATGTCAGAAACTAGGTCAGCTTGCTCCACAAAGGGAATTTTCATTCTATTGGGATAGCAAAACCTTACCAAAGGAAGGGAGATTTGCTTGGTTGGAACTAAGGAAGAGGATTTTAACAAGTGATCGGTAGACCACTTGTTTGTCAGATGCAGCTTTGCTCAACAATGTTGGTCTTTTTTCTTGAACAAACTTAATTTTTTCACTCCCTTTCCAAACTCTTTATGGGATTTGTTTCAAAGTTGGCCAGTTCTATTCAAATATTCCTTTTTTGTGTGTATATGGAAAGTGATACCATCCCTTGTAATTTGGAATTTATGGTGGGAGTGTAACTTACACATCTTCATAAAAGTACCATCATCAATTGAGTTAGTAAATAGAAAAATTGAAAAGGCAATCTTTGAGTCTGTTAATAGAAGTGTTCAAAAGAAAAAGGGCTTAAATTTAATATTCACAAGTTGGGATGGCTTGATTTTAAACAATTGGAAGAGATTAAAGTTGTCATTCCTAGGTAGCCTCTTAAAGCCAAAAGCAAGGAAAACTGATAGGAAACATGTTAAATGGAAATCCCCTCAAGAGGGTTTCACAAAGTTGAATTTTGATGGGGCTTCAAGAGGAAACCTGGGGGAATCAAGAGTAGGAATATGTTTAAGAGACTCTAAGGGTAAGGTAATTGCAGTTAGCTCAAGTTATCTTTGTCAAGGCTCAAATAACCTTGCAGAATCAAAAGCATTATTGATAGGATTAGAAATTGCTTTGAAGCTTGGTATTCCAAGCTTGCATATGGAAGGTGAATCCTTGGTGATTATTAATGCTTGCAAAGAAAAAATCATTCAAAATTGGAACTTAAAGTATGTTCCTGAAAGAGCCTGGGTTTTGATGGATAAGTTTCAGAATTATTAGATCACTCATACATATCGGGAAGGAAATAAACTAGCAGACTACTTAGCAAACATGGGGTTTAATAATCAGGAAATTTATTTAGCTCATGATATCTCTCACATTCGAGATTATCCTTGTTGGGTGAAAATTATGTAATCAACTTTTCAATAGATTACACAACTTGGACTTCAGCCACAGCTATGTGAGATGTAAATCTCTCCTCTCGGAAAGGGGAGGTGCCCTTCTTACTGCTAATAGAAGCGATAGCAAATCAAACAAATAATTACAAAATGTACACGCAATTCACGGAGTGGGGGGGGTGTGTTACATTCATACTTCTCTCTTTTTTCAGAGAAGATGTTTACAATGCTTCACTTGTTGGAAGTTCAGAATTCTTAACAACCTAAAACTAACAACCAGCAGTAATACCAATATCTCTATCTCGTCAAAGCGAAGCGTAGAGATACCAGAAGTGATTAATAACAAACAAATAAAGTAAAAAAGAAAGCTCACGAAGGCACAAAGTCGTTCCGTAGCTTTATCAGTGTTGGATCTGTGTAGACGTACGTTATGCTACAATAAGCACAAGTCTTTCCATCCAAAAATCCTTGATGTCCAGTGAACGATTACAAGCACAAAGTCTTGTAGATCCTCGACAAGAGTTTCCAAGAGTATGAATAATTACAAGCACAAAGTCTTGTAGATCACTCAACCAGAACATGCAAGAGCATGAATGATTACAAGCACAAAGTCTTGTAGATCATTCAACCAATGATAAACAGAAATAACAATGCAATCTAAATAATAGATGTAACACAAAGTTTACATAAACTACTTAGAGTCTTTCAGATTCTTCGAACTAATCACTACCAAATAAGATTAACTCACAAAAGTATCGAATCCAACGCAAAGTTTGGCTTGCAATCCTTTTCTTTATTAACCAAATCTCATTCACAAAGCATGAACGCAAAGTTTCACAAATTTGCTTACAAAAGGGCAGCACTTCGTTGCAAAAAAGCTAAAAGATCATTTACAATGAAAATCCCTCACATTATATAGAAAGAGGGATGAGCAAAAATAGGAAAGAGATTGAGAAAATCAGGGAGAGTTAGGTGAGCGATTTTAGGAGATCTCACCTAACTTTGACCAAAGTCAAAGTGTAATTTGTTTTGAAAATATTACATCTTCGACCTTGGTGTAATTACAATTTACAAAAAGACATTTGAAAATGTCGAGAAATATTTACAAGATGCATAATGGGATGCACCGGAAATGTCTAACACTGGAGAATAGGGGGCTGCTTCACGTTTCTTTGCATTGGGCGCGGAAGTCTTCAAATTTCCTCCTAGTCTCCTACACGAACTTCTCATCTGGACCAACGATGTAATCCACAATGGTGTGAATTCTTGTGATCGATCTCATGGAAGATGAGTGAACCTTCTTGCACCTGTCAAGATGCGTCTTCAGGTTGTCCAATGTGAGCCTTGTATCACAAATGATGTTCAACGAAGCTTCTGAGAAGTCTGAACTGTCAATCAAATTCGTGATGGCTTCCTTGAAGATCAGGGATATTTCTGTGGCCGGTAGGAAGATACGATTGTCCTCAAGAAGTTGACCAGGCAACTCTCTGATACTTTTGTCAAGAATGTGCGATGCCCGTCGACATCTTCCTATACTTGGTGAAGATCTTCTATGAGAGATTGAACCACTTGACATCACCTTCTTGATTCGGTGGTATGCCAATTTCAGCATACTTATGGCCAGACTTATCAACATTCAGCCTCGAGTATACCTTTGCCTTTTTCTTCCCTTTGGCTTTTGGAAGAACTATCTCTTCAAGGTCGAGCTCTCTGGAGAAATGTTTACTTTTAAGCGGTAGAGATGTAAACCAAGGAGTGTGGGCTTCTGGATTTACTATCAATTAGGTCCACCATTACCCTTACGAAGTTATTGTCACACATACGAACTCACCATTGGTAGCTGACAATTGGAAGTAATATTGTCATGTGTCCTGTAGGTTGACCGCGTTGAGCTGATCCATGACTCATTCATGAAGCGATTGAATTCGTTCTCGAAGTGATATCTCGGGTGGCGAACAAGCTAGGAATGGACGATGGAGGGCTTGATAGTATATCAACCGTATGGATGCTTGTCATTGAAGGAGTATCAAGCTGGGTTGATGCTGCAGGGATAGGGGATATCTCGACTGCAGGAATGCATGTGGTAGGAATAGGTGACGAGGGAACAGGAGGTGGAGGAGTTCTTGAATCTGGAGGGGTATGAGGAACATTTGAAGTCACGGGCGATGATGTTCTGGGAATTTCCTCAATTACATTCTCAAGAGGGAAGTAGTTATTTCTTCATCGTGCCTTGCAGTTCCTGTTGATCACCCTCTTGTCTCTCGAATCACGGTTCACCTTCAAAGTCTATGGGATCCTTCTTGGAATCTTCATCCGGACTCTTTCCAGCTTCGGAAACCTCTTGACATCAGTGCCTTACGCTGAATCTTCATCTTCAGCCGGATTGGTGTGCCGTTTCCATGCCCCCATTCGAATCTCCTCTGAATAGGATTTTACCCTTAGGCGAGATGGATAGATTAGTCATTTTAAATCTTGGGCGACTGGGTATCTTTCTTACCAACGATTGAACTTGATCCTTGGACCTCTTAGGTGAAGAGAAGTGGGAACGGCCGCTAATTTGTTTTTGTCGCAGAGTTCTTGCTGTTGGCGTGCTTCTGCTTCGGACTCTTCTCCTTCTGAGTCTGTCCTGAAACTTTTCATTGCATGACCATGTTTATGTAACCATTCTTCTGTATTGGCTAGGATTGGTCTCAGCCTTTCTTTCATGCTGGTAACCTCTTTCCTAGACCATTGTATTGCAGGCAACGGCCTTTTAGCAATGCCTTGCTCATCATAGACAGCGTTCATGATATCACCTAGATCTTCAAAATCCTCTGGTAGGTCAGTGATACCAAGATCTCTGATTTGTTGAGCTGTCAATCTGTAATAGTCCATTTTACGAATGGCTTCTTCATCTCTGCAATCTGCCCAGATGTCTTCAAAACGGTACCTGTGTTAGTGACCCTTTTGCAACTTTTTTCTGACATCTCGGTAGTCAAAATCAAACCTATATACACAGCAGGTTTGATGGTCATGATCACATCTCGGCATAAAACCGGACTTAGCTTTTTGTGCAGTTTGGATAGTATATCGGCCGATGGTCAGTGGGAACTTGAACCCACGCTTGTGGTTGCTTCTTCGTTCTTTCTGCACTGACATCAACTGTCTGCATGTTTCCATGAGAATCCACTTATCCGAAGGATAACATGGTAGCATGTAGGGACAACCAGTGTAGCAGCCTACTCTCAAGTAAGTAAACGTTGGGAATTGGAGAAAAATGCATCCAACTTTACTTACCACCTTATAAGCCTCATCAGATACTCTTCTTCTTTCCAAAGCTGGATCAAAGTTGAAGAGTAAAGGCGCAAAGAAAGCATCAGTGACCCGTCTGAAATGATGAAAGCTCTCCTTTAGCTCCAATTGGTAGAAATATCTGTACACAGGCACCATCATCCGATTCCCTTTTGTAGATAGACCCGGGAATTGTCTCATCACAGCTGCCGCGTACACCAGGTAAGAAGTCATGTAGAACTTCAATGTAGAAGGAGCATTGATCAGCTTGCTGGAGTGTATCTCATCAGCGATTTGTTGCCCCAGTCAATATGCACCTTATACGCGCTTCTTGCCAGTTACGATGTACTCATACATCCAATAAGTGAAAAGTGGATGATTAGAGCCAAGGTCCCTTCCTTTCTGTAAGCGTGATCATATCTTCAGCGTCATCTTTGAAGTCACTTCTGAAGTCCTTTTGGCCATCTAGAAGCAGATGATCTAGGCTTCTTGACCATTGAGTGTTTATCAATGTTTAGCCTTACATTGGGATCGGCGTAAATATCTCACATTGCTTTTGATATAGAAGTCATATATTGTTCCATAGGGGACAGAGACAATATCAAAGAAATTAGGTCGAGTCTCGAGAATCTCATGCGGGAAGAAATTCGATCCACACTTATACGATGTAATGAGGCATAACTTGAAGAACAAACTTCGACTGTCTTGTATAAGGCTATCTACCAAGTGGAGGGTTCTTTGTGTGCAATGCGGCTCTCATTGAATCGGGGAAGAAGGGGCTTAGATCTCAGGGGTTAGCTTTACCAAAGTCAACAGATCTTATTATTATACGTATCTTTAATCCTCTTGACTTTGGAAGCTTCGTTTATAGTTGGTGGGTAAAGGCATATGATATTTGTATTTCATCTTTTGCCTTTTGCTTTTGAAGAAGAAGGAGGCTTGGTGGCAGTCATCAAAAGGAACTGGAACCCTGATCAATCTTGACTTGACGATCTCTGAAAGTACACTGCAATCCGTTTAGTCAAAACAAACATGAATTGTTAGGACACATGGGAAAGCGCAAAATGAGCACGAGGATAGTAAATCATGAAGCGGATGATGAGGCATGCAAAACAATGCACGAATGCGGAAAAATGAGGTTCGGGAGTGCACTGGTCAAAAATGAAGTTCATTTGGGAAGAATTGGAAAAAAGCCTGAAAAAAGTGTAAAGGCGCTAAAATTCAGCGCCCTTACATCTCTGGAAAATTGCTTTTGGTGTAAGGGCACTAAATTTTAGCACCCTTACACTTTCAATGTTAGGCATTTTTTTGATATCTTCAAAATGTCACAGCGCTAAAATTCAGCGCTTTTGCAAATTTTGACAATTTTGAAAATGTAAATGTAAGAGGGAATGGCGAAAGTGCTTGAGCTTGACAAATGCAATGTTTGTAGCATAAAAGCTTTTGAAACTTGTCTTAATATCAATGTATATGCGTTCAAGGGTTTCATCAAGAAATCTTTTCTTCTTTTTTTTTTTTGAGATTTCAAAGTTTGCTCCAAAGTGTATGAAAAGAACGGCTTATAGCGAAATAGAATAAAGTTAATGAGGAAAATGGATAAAGCTCTTAAATAAATTATGTTATGTGAAGCGTAAAGATGGAAACGAATGGAGCTTATCAAATAATGAAAAGGGTTCCAGTAAATGGGGCTTTAAGAATAAGAAGGGAGGACGCGAAGAGAAACAGAAGAAACAAAAACAAAGACATGAATGAAGGAAAACGCGAATGGAAAGATCAAAACGCGAATGGAAAGATACAATGCGTAAGAAACAAAAACGTGTATGTTAACAATGAACACATACAAATGAAAAGACGAAGCCAAACGAAAAACTTACCAGAGCAAAACGCGAAGCTTGCTGAAGAGGCGAATGGCGAAAATCTTCAAAAACGCGATTTACAGTTGAGAAGCAAACTCGCACAGCAAGAGGAGAGAAAAAGGAAATAAAATATAAACAACTAAAATGGCGAATTCATTCACTTAAGTGAAAATGAAAATTAAAAACCTAACTCAAGTCGAGCAATAAATTTAGGCACGAAAAGTGGCACGATTGACGAAAAACGCGAAAAACATGAAGAAATGTGCCAGAAGCATAAAAAACGTTTAAGTGTCGAAGAAAAATGTAATGGCGCTAAAATTTAGCGCTATTACATTTTTGGAAATTTCACTGCATGCAGGGGCGCTAAATTTTAGCGCCCTTGCACTTTCCAGACTTAGCCAATTTTTGGCTTCAAGGCAGGAGCACACTTTTTCAGTGCCACTGCATTTTTCGTAATTTGCTAAGTACGAATAGTGAAACTTCGCGAGAGATCTCGTTTCGAAGGTCTTCGCGAGGCGAACATGGGGGAATGCTCGAATTGACTATTCGAGGCTTGGGAACGCATTTCGAGGTGGCTCAAAAATCACTCCGTTATGCGTACTTGAACTTCACGAATCCTAGGAAACAGACAAGTTTCGTAGGGGGGTTATCCGTGGAACGAGCGCTGCTAGATTCCGTGATAAAAATCCTCATCTTGAAGAACTTGCACAACAGGATATTTTAAATCTTGCTTAGTTCACAAATACAAATGAGGTCTTTGTAAAATTTTGCATTCTCAATTTTCTCAAAAAGGGGTGTTTATCAATTTGCATGATCATTTCATAATCTGTTGTCCGTGCCTTTTATTCACATGGTAAATTGGTGCTTATTAGTTTGCACAAACAACTCATAAGTTGCTATCTATGGCTTTTATTCATATGGGAAAATTTTATATTGCTTAGCTGGTGGGAAAGGTTATGTTATGATTACAAGTGGCGTTAATGAATGTACCTCACATTTTTCAAGATTTCATTCCATCTCCCAACATTGAGCTTCCAACATTTTAGTGGGAATTTTTTTTTAAATAATGATTATCTTTTACCATGGTTGGCAAGGCTAATGCATAATGATTACCCTCACTCAAGCTTAAGCTCAAGCTTAGTTTCATCAGACAGGGGATAGGATACGCAACTTCCATGAGCCCCTTCAGATGGACACTAGTTCATCTCCTTTGTTTTCTCTAATATGTGGTTTATTTGCAAGTACTCATATTCCTTAAAGTGTTGTGAAAAATTATTATCTCTACAAAAGATGCAATCTCGCACGAGTTAAAATGAGGCAGAAATCTTGTTGAATTTTTAGCTCCATGTTCACTATGCTTGCATTTAATATGATTTCTCTAGCTTTAAATAGTGGACCTCAAAGGCTCATTTCACCAAAAAGCATTGTCATCTTTTTTGGAGGTCATTGGAGAATCAAGAGTTGGGTTTTTAGTGCATGAAGGAATGTCAAAATGATGTCCTAGCCATGGAACTTTAGGGTGAATTTCCTAGTGAAACCATGGGAGCGATCATTTGAAGAGCACCTTTCTCATAAAAACTTGTCTCTAGTTTTCAATGTGGCATGTCCTAGGGTGGAGGAGTCAGTGCGGTCAATTCTGGGTGTTGAAATCACAAGCCCTAGAGCCAAATGTTTAATTTTTCCTTCTCAGGTACTCTCAATGTTCTTGTCAAATGTTCTGGACCTTTTTCAATCTTTAGCTGAGCTTGAATCAATTGTGGCCAAATTCATCAAACCCCAGTTGCTTGATAATCATGCTCTATTGTAAGCAGTGCAAGGGTGTAATATTTTATCTCGGGATGGGTACTTAGGGGGATTGTTTCCTAGGGAGTATAGTAAAAACCGGTAGGGTTTTGAAGAAATATTTGAGGAAATTAGGATTGCTCTGCAATACAAAAATGATAGTGTTATTTTGAAAGTTATAAGGAAGAATTGCAGGCGAATGTGTGCAACCATGGATTTTGACATCAAAGAAAAATATTATGCAATTTCTTTCCTATGTGAGCATGCTTCCCAACATCCCAGAAATTCTCTCTCGACTGAATTGGAAGCTGGAGATTTATCGTCTGCACTAGATGAAGTGAAAGTAGAAATAGTGCCAGGCCAAAATGTAGTTGTCTCTGCTAGTGGTGGAAAACAAGGTTTCATTGCTAGGGATCGGCTAGTGCAAGTGGGAAAGAAAGACAAGGAGCCAATAGTTGGTTTTGATTTCTTCACAAATGATTTAGGGCTACAGGAGGTTCCCGAAGGCCAGGACGAGAATTTTGTGCAGGGTGGTGATCACATGGAAGAATGATAACCGGTTTCTTTAGTTCATTTTAGTTGCTCGTAATTGGTATTCGAAAGAATTTTAATTTTTGCAGTAGTAAAAAATATGGGCATGAATGTTGGCATTTGCAAGATTGTTTTTTGCTTTCCTAATAGCCAGTAGAAGGCTTTTGTTAATTAGCAAAAAATTACAAACTCTTATGACATTTTGTCTATTTTCTATAACCAATGATGTAATACTCTATTATATTATATTATATATAATGGATTCTAAGCCTTTTATTTTAAAAAATATATATTTAATTAGTAAAAAATGATGAAAAAGTGAATTAATTAAATAATGCAATATTATTCAATTAATAGAGGAAATTAGGGTTTTTGATGCAATTGATATGAAATGCGGTGATATTAGATTTTAATGATGCATATGATGAGAAAATTTCATTTAGGATGTGTAATATGTGTTAGGTTATTTTACATGTCTACAAGTACAGATGAAATAATATCTCACAATTGAAGAAAAGGAAAAAAACCCCATGGAAAAAACTCATCTTCAAAAGAGAGAAAAAGTGACAAATTGAAGGAAGAAAGGAGGACTCAAGATGACCCCCCAAGGACAAATTTCTTCATAGATATAATAGATATCCCTCGTATAGGAGATAAAACATATGAAGGACTAAGAAGCCTCCAAAACAATGTCCCAATAAAGTAGGAAAATGAAGGTGTTCATGAAGAACATCATTGAATCATGAAGAAGCTATAAATAATTGTCAAAAAACAAATTCTATAGTGTTGAAACTGAAGAAACTCCTCTAAAATTAGGATGATAATTAGGATTAAATAAAAATAAGCATGAATGACCCCAACAACATTTCTCAATCAATGATCAAATGGCTAACAAAGGCAGCAATCTAATAGTGAAATTGATACAAATGGCACATCAATCTACATGGGTGACCCCAACGAAACTACTCTGTTGGAATTGTGAAACAAGCAAAAAACCACGAGCCACAGGATCAAACAACAAACAAAACACCTTCCACACAAGAGATCTGCAAACAAATGTATCCAATTAACTTCAATAAGAAAAAAAGTTACAGTAGAGAGAAAACTTTCAAGAAGATATGAAAGCTACAGATATTCTCTCGTTAATAATTACAATGAGATCAATCCTTATAAAAGGAGATCAAGAAACCCTAAAAGGGAAACCCTAGTGTGCACACTTAATAATTAATAAATAATTAACTATTAATGTGCCTAAGTTTAGCTTAAGTAACTAAAGTGATAAGTGACTTAATTAATTAACCAATATGATTAAATTAATTAAGTAAAACAACTTATTACTCTAACACCTCCCCTTAAGATGAACTTAGGAAGTAGCTAAAACATAAGTAAAAGATGTATGAAAGCAAAGATGGGTCCCGGCAAACAAGGCCAAGTAAGGTACCCATGTACAAATAGAAGATCTCTATAAAGTGGAGAAATAGAGAAAACCTCATGGGAAAAACTCTACTCCAAAAAGAGATCAAAGGTGATTGAAGGACTGAAAAGCCTCCAAATCAAGGAAATGTCCTAAAAAAGAAGAACATGTAGAACATCACAGAAGCATGAAGAAGCTGCAAACTCTATCAAAGGATGACTGCTACGGTGTCGAAGAACCTCCTCTAAAGAT
>VDFB02117419.1:0-24991 GCA_007258455.2 Sequoia sempervirens
TGGTACAATAAATGACTTGGTAGGAGATACAAGAGGTACAAAGTTAGTTGCCTTTCACATCTTCTTTCTTTCTTGTTTGACATGATATAAGACATGACTAATGGATTTGGTGTCACAAAACCATATTGTGTTGTCATAATTGGTTACCTCGATGGTTCTAACAATGGCTTATCTTTCCTTCTTGGCCTTGGGGTAACACTCATTTTCGATTGTTGACTTCCTTGCAGTTTTCTTGAGACACACCATCCTAGCACAAGAAGTCCAAACATTAGATTAACCTAATGCTGGATGAAAGACTAACGTAGTGAGCTCATAGGTTCTAGAGTTGAACCTAGTAGCTCTGATACCACATGTAACAAACCCGATGTTTTACCTACTGATTGACCTAAGTTTTAACCCACATGTGAAAGTTTAAGTTTACTAACACATAGCAATAAAAAAAATCCATTTCAATAACCATGATGCATATTCGAAATAAACCCATTTCAAATTTCCATTGCAATTCAATAAAGTAACATTACATAATCCCATGTGATGATTAAATTTCCAAATACTTTTTTCATAAATATATAAGATAAAGATTACATACATAGCTTTCAATAGCTCAATACAATAAAGTACAAATGGTCCAGATGTCCCTTCCTGCACATACATCCTAAAAATTTTGTTGTCGACTACATGAGGGAGAGTATCACCCAAGCTTTTTTCCTCCAACCACGAACTAACTTTTTTCCCTCACACATCTACCTAACTAGTAAGATGGTCTTTCCTTCAAGGAAGAGATTGGTCTAGTAACCCTCATAATAATAGCCTACTTGTGCATGGTGTTGTGTCATACATAACTAGAGCTACCATGCAATGGATGCCCGCCTACAAGCATGATATTCCCAACCTAGTTATGCAAACTTGGCCCACAGTCAACCGACAAATGTAAATAGTGGCAACTTACACTACTTTGGCCAAAGATTTAATAATTGCATCAAACTCACTTTCTAAGAAGTGGTGTCTCACTTCAATGAAGTAGAAGTCATATGTTCACCCACCCTTTTTGCTCGATTTGGTAAATTACATGGCTTACTAACTCTTAATGAGTTTATTCCATAACATGATTCAAATCCCATGGTATTGTACATTCAAGTGATCTAATAGACCAACTAGGTTACTCCCAAATTGGTTTATCCTAATACTAGGAACAAATTCTACTAGCTATACAAGTTTACAATGCTTCACAAATTGACATTCATAATCATAGTACTTCTATTTAAACATTTTAATGAACATATAACCATATATTTGGCCTATGATAGCCTAGATATGATAAGTCATTATCTTGTAAATATAATCTCATTCCTTTATAGATCTATATGTATTTAAACTATTAATGTTTTACCTCCATCATATAAGCAAACTTTATGTAAAACACAAACACTAATTTCTCAAATATTTGCAAACACATGACATTATAAATAGAAATGAATAACAAATCAGAAATACTAGCATCCCTGGAATATAGCTTCCAATGAAGAATTTTCCTTCTAACCTTGGTGCCAAAACTCTATTGTTGCTCCTTCTTTCAGCTTGCTTACCAATCTAACTCTAACTCCAAATACTCAAACTATACAAGAAAAATCTCTAATTCTCTCAATGAAAAACTTCCTCTCTCACACCTCTCCACAACACTCAAGAAAACTCATGAACTCAGATTATACACAAAAAAATGGATTGAGAATAATGAAAATGAACGAATGCCAAAACCCAAAAGTTTTCCTTCTATTTATACAAAAATTTGAGAAGCTTAATGCTACAATTTAGTTCTCAAATATTCCTCCATTTTGAAACTAAATGCCACCTCTAAGATTGCTAATACAAAACTAAAACCAACATCTCTTCTTAATATGTTGATTAAGCAAGGTTGAGTGCAAAGTGGCTACATTAAACAATCAAAATACATACACATATACAATCCCAACAATTTCAGCCTCAATTCCTTGGCTAAGTCACCTCCCCAAAACTACTAGCAATAACTATTTTACTCAATCAAAATTAGCAATGGTGACCTACAAGTTTCTTGCTTTTATCGTGGTTGTTGGTTGGTTGCCACAACAAATCAAACTCTTCTATTATCTACCAACTTGTGGCTTGACCAAGTCATATGATTTTTATATGGTTGTGTGTGGCTTTTAAACTTACAACTCAGGTTTCTAATTGTACTTTACTACTTAACATGGCACAACTTATTACTTATTATATGCCTTCATAATTTTTTCATGCCCTTATATTTATGCACTTGCATTTGCAGTAATAACAATCCTCACGCATATATTATTTTATGTGTAGCATATGGTTTATATTTGGTTAAGTTGTTGGCTTTACACCAACCTTTCATTATTCACTTGGTTCGAATTATATATGTGTCGAAGACACATATCATTTCATATATATATAACATTATATATATTAATATATATATATATTATATAATGTTCGATCATTATATATGCATATTAAAACCTTTAATCACCAATTATATATATATACATATTTAAATGTGTACATACATACACACACACATATATTCATTGATAGGTATATATACAAAATGTATATATATGTGTGTGTGTGTGTCCAATTGATTTCTCCATGTATATGATGTATCCGTTTGAGTATGCATAAATATTTCTACCTACGTATACGCACACACGTACATGCTCACTTACATGATTTATCGTATTCACATACATATATACATATATACATTCAATGTATATGTTTATTGATTAGTATATAAATATAAATGCATGGAGAAAAACCTATACTTAATACAAATGTTTAGTCACTTAATTCAACTAAGAAACAAAATACCAAAATCATTTCAGGGCGGGGGGCCTAGCTTGATTGGCTAAAGCATCCATTTACAAGCAAGAGGTCATGAGCTCTAGTCTCCCCCCAAACCCATGGTACTGGAGGGCATGTCGCGCGAGCGCCACCGATCACGTGAAAAAAGTTTACCAAGCTCATTGCAATTTATAGGGGGATGGGTACCCGACTAATTCTTGCAATCTAAAAAAATTATATATACCAAAATCATTTCAATTCATCCCCAAATTATGATCGAGGGTTTCACTCACCAATTCTCAAACTAACTTGAATCGACTTGACTATTCTATGTTGTGAGTGTGTGATAGCTCAAGTAGGTACATTAGGGGTTACCAAACCAAGCTCCTCTCCGAGGTGATACTCCCCCTCTCTTCCGAAGGCTCGATTCTTTTCCTGCATCCAACTTAGTGCATCATAATAGTAGTTAGTTGATAACATTGCATTCATATACATCAAATATATATTATTTTTCATCTTTGAAGCATTTAAAGCATTTATATTACATTGCACATTCATTCATCACATTTTCTATCAAGCTATACAAAACATAGTTATGTACTAAAACATTTTAACTCATCAAAGTAATAGTAAATAGGTAATAACACAATGGGGTGTAACACTTTTTCTTATTTCTACACTCCTTCACATGCCCTCTCTTACCACGATTCCAACACTTTACTCTGCTCTTCCTAGGGGTTTTAGAATTTCCTTTAGACTTATCTCTCTTCTTGTCCCCTTAGGCCCTCCTTTTTCTTTGGACCTTCCTCTCACATGCAAGGCATCTTGGGAGTCCGCATTCATGGAATTTCTCCTCATCCCTTCTAAAAGAAGTATTGCAATGAGACTATCCATCTTCGATTCTGTACTACCACCACTTATGGCAACAATTAGATTTTCCCAAGATTCGGATAAAGAACACAACATCAAAATACATTTATCTTCCTCTTCTATCTTAACATCTACTAATACAATTTGAATTATAATCATATTAAAAGCATTTAAATGTCCCTAAATAGAATCACCATCCTTCATTTTCAAAGAATACAAACGTCTTTTGAGATATAATTTATTAGTTATACTTTTGGTTTGGTAAATATCACCTATCCTCTTCCACAAATTGTATGCAGTAGATTCTTCTGAAACATTCAAGAGGACAAAATCTGCAAGACACAACCGAATGGTTCCTCATGCCTTCTTGTCCATTTTCTTCTAATCTTCATTAAACGTTGATTCTGGTTTCTTTTCACTTGAAACTATCAACCACTGATCTCTCTCTTCAAGGAGATCCTCCATCTTCAACTTCCACATCTCGTAACCATTGCCATTGAAATTCTCAATATCTAAATGGGAGGTAGAATCCATGATTTACAATCTTCTTCACAAATCTGCAAAATCCACAATGCCAAGCTCCCACTACAACTAGAAAACCTTCAACACTCAAAAGAAAGGCGACCCTCTCTTAACAGAACTGTTAGCTCTCATAACAAATGTTGGAAATCAAGGTATAAATTGCAACAATATGAACTTATTAAAGTGGTTGCAAATATTAAATTATATATTCAAGATTGTCATAGAAATATTATGTGATTTACAATTGCAATAATGAAATAAAAATCTACAATAGCACAAGTCATCAAACACAAGTGACACGAGATATACGTGGAGAAACCCTTGCAGGAAAAAAACTCCACACCCAAAGAGATCCAGTGTTTGTATTAATCTTCAAGGAAGTACATCAATACAACAATCCTCTCTATAATCCGACAACACTTCATCATTATGACAACTTGCAAACAAACTCTTACAATCCACCATCTCAAGGCTCCAATATATAGAAGTTTGTGGGAGAGAATACTACAAATGGTATCCCAAAATAACAAGAAAAATCACCTAGAAAAACCCACACCCCCTTAGTGGACAACACATAAACATGGAATAAAATATTAAATTATTACATGGCCTTCACATGGGTGCCTAACCCATAGCCAATCAAAATTGGTCAAACTTGAGTGCACCATAACTCTCTGATGGCTCCAACGATTTCATGCAAGAATATGCACCAACATGCAAACCTAGGTACCCAACCATGCAAAAAATGCAAGGAAATGCACACCAAAGTGGTCCCCACTCACAAATTTGGACACCCAAGAGGAATATCTTCTCAAAATGCTTTTTAACTGCCAGTGTAAAGGGTCCACCTCTTTGAATGCAATTACAATTTGTCATAGGAAAACAAATAATAATATTTTATCCCTCATGTCCCCTAGAACACTTTCCAAAGAACATGGAGACACATAAATCAACTTAGGATAACAATTATAATGTCACCTATCCTAACTGATCCTCTTTATCCTTACCTCTTTATTTTAATGGTTGAGGCTGTTGGCAGACTATTGAAGCAGTACAAGGATTTGAGACTAGTTCAAGGTTGGAGTTGGGGCTACGGTTTAGACTCTCAGTCTCACCTTTAATTTATGGATGAAACTGCCCTAATGTGTCTGGCCAGAATTGATGATGCGGTTAACTTTAGGAAATCTCTAGATACTTTTATGGTTATGTCTAGTCAAAATATTAATGAGGGAAAGTCTAGCATTATTTTCTTCAATACTCATAGGTTGATTTAGAACAAAATTTCCCATATTCTTTGTTTTTAGATTGGAAGTCTTCCTATGGAGTATTTGGGTATTCCTTTATGTGTGGGCACCCTGAACAAGAGGCACTAGAAAAAGATCTTGGATAAATTTTGGTCAAAATTCAATAATTGGACTTTTTGTTGGCTATCTTTTGTAGGAAGGTTGATTCTTTTAACTTTCGACTTACAAGCTCTTCCTTTATACAACTTCACTGTATTATCTACTCCCAAAATTTTCCTTAAGGAGTATGACTCCCTTGCTAGGAAATTTTTATGGGTCAAAAATCTTGAGCATCAAAAGTGGAGTCTGGTGAGTTGGGACTAGGTTTGCAAACCAAAGGAGTATGGTGGCTTGGGTCTTACGAAGTTTGCGCACAACAATCACACTCTTGCTAAAAAATTATATTGGAGGTGGTGTACACTCCTTGATAACCCTAGGCTCACATCCTAAACTATATATATTTAGGTGGTGTTGATAAGGAGGAAATTCCACAAATAGAACTAACAGGTAAGGGATTTATGATTTGGAGTACTATGAAAAGGGGAGCCACCCTCATTAAGGATGCCCTTTTCTGGATTATTCATGAAGGTGATTGAGGCCTTTTTTGGTCTGATTCTTGGGATGGTCACTTGTCGATCCTTTCTTCTCACCCTCATCTTTATGCCTTAAGTGAAAATTTTAATAAGGTTGGGTGGTTCGGTGCAGACAAATTTAAATGCTCTACTTCTTTAGAGAACTCTTCAATGTATCAGTGGTGACATTCATAGATTGGGGGATTCCAAGAGGAGAGGAACTCTTTGGCTTCTATTATTATTGATTTTCCTTGTTGTTCTTCTAAGGATATGGACATGATAGCTTGGGGTAACTATTCTAAAGGGAAGTACACGGTGGCATAGGGTTATATCGCTCTACAAGGTCAACATGGGGACTTGAGAGAGTGTCCTTGGTGGAAACTAATTTAGAATAAAATTGGCCGACCCAAGTGGAATTTGTTCATGTGGTTTTTAAGTCTAAATAAATGCCTCACTTGGGAGAATATTAGGAAAAGAGGATTTACTGGCCTCTCAATCTGTTTCCTCTATGGTTGTAGTGAAGAAATTTCCAATCATCTTTTCTTCCAAAGCTCTTTCTCGATAAAAATTTGGAGGTTTTGGTGGAAGTTGTGGAGGAGGCCCTTTATGTTGGCTTCATCTCTACATGAATTTTGGGTTGAATTTGGTCACTCTTCCAACTATTGCTTCCTTCTTGGTGGCGACTTGGGAGTTAGGTCCCTCTCTTATAATATGGCAGATTTGGATGGAGAGAAATCAACAAATTTTCTAGGAGTGTCAGCAAGTATTTCTCCCTGAGGTATGGTACAAGGATAAGAGTATGCCTAAAGAAACTATAGAGGCTAAGTTTGATCTAGTGGGGTCTTTATCCTTCACTGATCTTGGAGCTCTCTTTTCCCACTACTTCTGAAGGTAGTTTGGGTTTAAGAAAGAAGCTTTCTAGGAAGGTGAATCAGGTGGGCAAGTGGAATCCTCCTCCTAAGGTATTCTATAAAATTAACATGGATGGCTCTACTCGAGGTAACACAGGGGTGTTGGTATTGGTGGAGTAGGACAAATAGAGGGGGTTATGCTTAGTTTTTTTTCTCCATTTATATGGGAGTGCATTCTAATAATCAAATGGAGGCTTGGGCTATTCTTAAGGATTTGGAGAAGGCATGTGAGTTTGGTTGGAAGAAGGTGGTCTATGAAATGGACTCTATGATTTTGGTTTCTCTACTAAATAAACATGATTTTTAGAATTCTTCATGGATATTGGGTGTGATTGCCAAACAAATGCTCCATTTGGCCTCAAATTTTGATACATTTTCCTTTGTTCATATTCCTAGGGAATGAAACAAAGTGGTTGATTGTTTGGCTAAATGGGTCTCCAATGGATTGGAGGTGTGGACTATCTGGGACTAGAGTCAATTAGATCAACAAAAAGTTAGTTGTTGACTCAGATTCTTCATGAGGGTCAAAATGATTAGTTGTCATGGTTTGGTTTAGATGTCTACTTTTTCGTGATGTGGGGATGGGTGATTTGGTTGTTGTTTGGCCCCTATGATTTATTCTCTATAGGGCCTGACTCTAACATTATTTTGATGGCTTTGGGATTTTGGCTCTTCTATTGTAATTGATTTCTTTCCCTTGAATAAAATTTTCACCCCCTTTTTTTTTAAAAAAAGCTCAAATTGCACAAAGTTCTCAACTATTAAACCAAAATTAATATATCTAGAATGTTCAACAATAAAATTATCAAGTAAACCCAAAAAATTCTCGTAATATTCAAAATTACAACATTCCTAACCAATAGGTAGGACAATAGGGCAACAATCATATGAATGTGGGGAAAATATAAAGGTGAACCCCCTAACGATGGCTCAAATATTTCCTCCAATTAGACAATCGCTTGGGAATGATAGGTATAAGAATAGACCCACCAAATTTAGTATCACCCATTGCATCCACACTCATCTTACATATCCTAAATCCACCAATAATCATGTGACATCATAATCATAACTATCTCATAGCCTAGAAGCATTGATAACATCATAAATACATCCATATCACATCGATAACATCATAACAAAGATACATATAACCAAATCATCATCATATTCATAGCATATCCATCTAGGAGACATCATAACTATAAATCTCCATGCTCATCACCTCACCAACATTGTATAAAACATAATATCCATAATCATAACCATACCATTGTCATTGCATCCATATAGAAAACCATATATCATAAATAATGACATCCATAGCATAGTAACATAAACTATGCATTGTGATTTTATCCATTTGCATCATAATCATCCACAAAACACACATTGTATAATCATCATCCATCATAATCATATAAAAATCATACACCATGCATCATAAACCATCATAACATATATCATACAATCATCATACAAAATATATTTACCATTTGTCATAGGATCAGTATCCATCATATGCGTAGCAAAATCATATCCATTACATCACAACCATAATTAAATCAAACATCACATAAACATCGTCACATGATAAGCTACCAAAAAAATCTCATCTCATATATACACAAAATAATGAGATTGTGATAATAGTGTTATCAATAAATATCTATACAAGGGCTTTGAGAGTGTCAATAAATATAAAATGAGCCCAAAATCATATAATATTTAATCCATCAAAATCACTAACTAGTGTTGCCTCACTTTAAACGTCTCGATGATTGTGGTAGTGGTGGACCTCATGGCAATGGTGGCACCATGCTAATAGAAGGATGTGATCACATAAACCTAATGCCTCTGATTTGAAGCTCTCCACAAAACTCTCTACCCTCAAATCCATCGATACTACCCCCTCATATAGAGAATAGTAATATTGGGTCTCTCATACTGCCCATGTCATAGCCCTCTAAGCCTATAACATATTTGCAAAGCCTTGTGCTCCTAGTATCTTCCTCATGATATGCTCATGCCACAAACAAGTTATCTCAGCCTTTGCTCTCTACTATTGAATGTGAAATGCATCTTGCTTTGCAGTTGTTAGATCCTAATCAATAATGGTTGTATCCGTCTCTATTATCATTTATGCCAACTCATCTCCACCATTGCCTCCCTACCCCTATCCTTGTGTCATGGCATATAGGGCTTGAACCCTGTATAGCTCTACCTACAAGTTGTGATGTTCTATAATGCGCTTCCCAACTCCACCTGTACCTAATATTGCTCCTATCAACACTCCTATAGCTCTGACATAACTATTCCCAATTGTACTTGGACATTCTTTCCACCAACGTCCTCTCCCCCTACATCATCCCCTCTTGCCTCCTCTCCTCCCTCCCCATCTCCTCCCACATCAACCTCCATAGTATCTCCTCCTCCCCTACAACTACTACTCCCTTGCCCCTAACCACTCTTTTCCTCACTTATCTCCCCCTCCCCTATATCTGCCTCTTGTCGCTATCATCTACCCTCATGAGTCCTAAGGCACACTGGCCTAGAAGTTTCCCACCATGCATCATACTATGTAGCGGTACTTGCATTTTCTATCCCTAGACTCTAGTCTCAAGACATTGCAAGTACCCACCACTAATCGTCCCTCACCACATACCAGTCTATTGACATCTCCCACAAGCTAATCTCCCTAGTGACCTTCCTCATATGTTAGTCTATTTTGAGCAAACCCAAATTGGTGCATCACCCTTTCTAACAAATACTACTCAATAATATAAATTGTGCACACCACAAGGAATTATGTTATGTGTGCAACAAATGTTCATCTATTGACCAGATATCATCCACTATTTGCTACTAATAGGCCATGTCACCCATCCTCCTGTGTTGAATAGCCCATTTATATCGATAAGCATAAGGATACCTTGCACCCATGACCCTATCTGTAACAGTCTCAATATTGTTGTGTTCCCATGGCAAAACATGGACTAATGTCACTCCACACTCCAAGTTGTGTCCATCCCTATATACTACCATGTGTATGTCATGGTATATCTACATGAGCACAAACAAGCCCCAAGCATACACCACTCCCTCTTACAACATTTGCTCCAAAACAAGAGCCCACCCAATCGGGAACTCGCATGACCTCCTATCTAGAACCAACAATTTTGTGATTAGTCTAGCCACAAATAGGGGCAAAGCAAGTAGTGTGTCCATCCTAGTGATGAGATCCATCTTAATTTTATCAATTGAGAGCTCATATGTTAGAAAAATCATGCCTAAGTATAATTCCCCAATCATGAGGTTGTACTCAACCAGCTCTCCTCAAGTTGACATTTGTAGGATCCTCTACACTTCCTCAAGCATGATAGTGATTTCTCTATTGGGCAATAGGAAAGAGCCTCACTCACTCTATTATCTCTTTGCAAGGGTCATCATCATGGTCATATTTTCCCTAATATTCGATATATATGTAATATCAAATAAACCCATTGAGTCTAAGGTTCTCTCATGATTGCAAGGGAGGTAGACTTGTGCACTCATCCAAGCCAATTTGTCAACCTCTTTCAAAATCAAATCTAACTCTACCCATCTTAAAACCACAAAATCATTATTCAACAAAAGTGCCACTTTGTCCTATGCAATTGTTATTCCTCCTCATGTAAGTATTATTTTGTGCTTGTGAGCCTCTTTCCGTGCAAGCAACCACCTTCTCCACACAAGCACTACTTTAAGCAAGAACGCATTCCCCCAACGCAAGCAAGCTTTCACTCTGCAATTGTCATTTCACTCCATAAGCAAGCTTTTGTCATGGAAGCATCAATTCCCAAGGTGAAAAAGCTAATCCCGACAAGTAAGGGACGATTTCACAAAATTGTTCTTGTCTTTTTCCCTACTTCTATCCTTATTTATGACTCCCTACACTACCCCTAAAGACCCAAGGTTAGAGACATATTGTTGGCCCTAATCCCTTTGGCCACTGGAACTGTTGAACTCGCTTTACGTGGTGTGTGTGTCATAGAATGTGTCTCATAGTGTCCAAAGCTCTAATATGCATAGGTCACTTTGATATCTAGAAGGTGTGAATGAAAATAAGCTCAAATGGCCCCCACTAAGCCTGATTATGAATCCTACAACCCCCATTCAGAGGCCTAGGCTTCAAAATTTTCATTGCTTCTGTCATTTTCTTTCACCATTTTTCTATTCTTCATCCTTTTTCCTCTATTTTTCTTCCAATAATTCGTATTTTTCACTCTCTGTTTCTAACCTTTGTTTTTTCTTTTCAAGAGATAACCTGAATGACTTTTTTGAGCAACCTCCTAAGGAGGCATCATTCCTCCACCTTTCTTATATTAAATATTTCAATTGATCATAGCATGATTTTACTTTTCTTTGGTGTCATATCAAAGAGGGGAAAAATCTAGACACCCCACAATCGACCTCCTATTACATAATTAATTAAATAAATAATTATTATTTATTGTGATTCACTTTCTTATTTCTCGTAATTAATTAAATATTATTTAATTAATTATTTTTCATCCCCATAGTTAATTAAATTATTTTTCATTTATTACACTTCCCTCTTATTTTAAAAGTTGATTAATTTAATTAAATCAACTATAGCCTCCACTCATTAATTCTTATAAAATTGACTAATTAATTAATAAATCCTTCACTAATTGTCATTATTTTCCTCAAAAATTAAACCAAATCCCCAAATTGCCATTATGTAACAAATATCCCTAACCCTCTTCAATGCTCACATCACCCTCCACCACATCCTTTGACCAACCCTCTCATTGGTTTGCTTACATATGTGAGATTTTCCCACACATGTGTAGCCACCCTACACTTTTCTCTTTCTCCCACATGTCATACTCTTTGATTTCTCCCCTCTTACAATTGTCAAAACCTTCCCACATGTCAGACTCGTGTTTTCCAAGGTGTACTCACACATGTATGAGCACACCTAGCTCTCTTCGCCATACCACAAGTCATTTTCTTGAATAACTTGTGGCAGTTGTCATAAAACTAAGCCTCCATCCTCTAATGCAATCTCAACCCTTCATCTCACAATGCATCTCAACATTCCATTTTTCCATAAAAAAACTATGAATTGAACTCTTGTCCTTCATTCTTCATCAATCTATTTGAGCTAAATTTATGCTACAAATTTTCCTTTAAAATCCTATTAATCCTACCAAGTTTATGTTGGTTTGAAGAGCAATCCATTTTCATTCAAGTACTACAATCAAGCATTCACATTGAAGAACATATCAAGTAGAAAATGGTGCTTCTACTTCAAACTAAATCAAAGAAGTACAATGATATAAAATAAAAAGTTTAGTTTGTACTCTTTATAAACGCCTTTAACCTTTTTCTTGTGTTCATATATATCACATTTATAAAAAGAATTAGAATGAATATATTTTAATATCATTTTTTTTAAATATTCATATTATATTTATAAGCATTGAATGTTTATGATATATATCAATATACCTATTTTGACTTAATAAGTTCTCATAAAAGAGGGACAAAGGTTAAGGACACCGGGCACATGTGAGATCAATTTAGATGCAATAGCAAAAATAAATGATGGTTTCGAAGGGCACTAGGTGATCATTAATTGAGATGGGTGAATCAAGCTACAAAGTTTAGACAATTTAATAATTCAAAATACAAGTGACAAGGTTTAAGAGGTGGTATGGAGGATTTGGAATCCAAAAAACTAGCTAGTTATAGGAATTAGAGTGCTTCTTTTTCTCATTCTTTTCTTTTTCTTTTTTTTTAGGTGGTGAGGGCGGGGCCTCCTAGGAGCCTTTTCTATTTTAAATTAGCAAAATAAATAGTTATTTCAATATTTATATATTTAAAATTTAATTAGCCGATAAGCTACATATAGTGTGAGATTTGAGCGTGAAACAAGTCTCATGCCTACAAACCATTGTAAAACCCTCTAAAACATCAAGTAAAAGCCTCCCAAATTTCACTTATCACATAAAAGTCAAATAAATATTGACTTGACAACTAGATGGGGATATTCTATTTCCATTTGCAGTGTTTTTTGTCAATTTAATGGCAACTTTCTTTTTTATCTGCATTGCTTAATTAGCCAATAGGCTACATATAGTGTGAGATTTGAGCCTGAAACAAGTCTCACGCCTACAAACCATTGTTGAGTCATCAACAAACAAGTTTCAACTATCATTTAATGGTAAACCAAGTGTTGTTTAATGGTAAAAACCTCCAAAATATCACTTAAAAGCCTCCAAAATCTCACTCATCACATAAAAGCCAGATAATATTGATTTGACAACTAGATGGGAACATTCTATTTCCATTTGCAATGTTTTTTATCAATATAATCGCAACTTCCTTTTTTCCTTTTCTTTTGACAATAAAATCTTATTTTTTAATTCCTTTTCTAAGTGGTTACTTTTAGTCTTCAGTTGTTTTGCTTCAGTTTCAGCACTTTCAACTATTGCTTTTGCATCTACAAGTTGATCATCAAAACATTTTTCCTCATCCCTAGTGCTCTTTCTTGCTAACACGCAACTGATTCTTTGTTTCCACACTTAGATTTGATATTGCCTTTTTCCTTATCACCTATTTCCAATTGTATTTGCTCCATGGAATTCTCAAGTTCAAGAATCCTTGATCTCATTTGTTCAACTCCACTTATAGCATCATCTCACTTTCTCTGCTTGTAAAAATTCATATGCAATACAAAACCTCTTGATTTTATCCAGTTCTACATTGCCATTTTCCCATTGCACATACTGCACACGCTCCTTCCTCAATTTCTCAAGAGAAGGAAGAATCTCTCCAGTCAATACATTATCTATCTCATTCATTTGGGTCTACTTCTTTTCAAGTGTTTTTAGTGCAGATTCCTTTTTTCATTTCATATATTCTCGTACCTGTTGCCTCCTCAAGCATTGACAAGATCTCAGGAGACTTCATGTTCAAAACTTTAGTGATTTGCCCATTCAAATCTCAGAGATTCTTTAATCTCCTAACAATACTATCTGATGACCTTGCAGGAAGGGTGTTGTTAGAACACAATAGAGCTCTGATTTGAGATGTGTTAACCATAACTTTAACTAAGGATATATGAAAAGATTTCAATATTGTAGCACCATTATTTGTTCTAGTCACACTATGTCTCTGACCTATTTCACCTAGACCGTCAATTACAGTAGTGTATTCATCACTTTGACCTGCTTTTTACCAATACATCATTTGGTCACACATTTTGCACATTAGTTGCCTTCCTCCATATCTTTCTTTTACTTGTATATTTATTTCTTTTACTTTTATATTTATTGCACCATACAAGGTCAAAGGAACTAAAAACATATCACAATAAAGAGGAAGCTTTAAAATTTCATGACTACAAATTGGGGTAACAGTAATGAAGCCTAATTATCTTCCCAAAATATCAAGTAAAAGCCTCCAAAATCTCACTTATCACATAAAAGCCAAATAATATTGATTTGACAACTAGATGGGAACATTCTATTTCCATTTGCAGTGTCTTTAATCAATTTAATGGTAACTTACTTTTTTCATTTGCATTGCTTTATATTTTAAGTCTATATGCAAATATTTCATAATTAGATAATACTTAATTTCTTCAAGGAAACATTCTAGATTTGTCTAAGTTTATTTCATTCCATTGTTTAGCACTTATTATTAATTGTTTAATCTAGACACATGCAACTAGAATTTGAAGTGCATCCATGCATAAACACATACTCTCTAACATATCAACATATAATTTTCTATCGGCATAATCCTTGATCCTCCTTCAGGTGCAAGTGCTAGTGTTTTAAATTTGTATGCAAATATTTCATAACCAAATAATACTTAAGGAAAAAATCTAGATTTGTCTACATTTATTTCATTCCATTATTTAGCACTTATTATTAATTGTTTAATCTAATCACATGCAACTAGAATTTGCAGCGCATCCATGTACAAACACATACTTAAACATATTAACATACATATAGTTTTCTATTAGCATAATCCTTGAACCTCCTTCAGGTGCAAGTGCTACTTAATAATTCAAGGAGACTATGGCATATGTAAAAACCTGATAAAACAATAAAACAAATGTCTCCAAGCAAAAAGCCTGCAATGTTCACACCTATAAATCCAAAGGCAACTCCAAAGCCCAATTGACTAAGCCGTAACTCTAGCACTACAAGCTTTCATTTGCAATCCACTTCACATTATTTAACTTCCCGCTCTACTCTACCCCTTTTGTAACCAAAGAATCCTTTATACATGTCTTCTAGTTCTGTCCCATGCGTACAACACCTTGTTTGTTATCTTTAACTGCTTCCATGATCTTCTGGTGCAAAACTTTCCCACAAAGAGACTTTTTTTAGGCAGACTTGCAGAGACCAACGTTCTATCCAACTTGGGAGCTACCTTCCATGATGAGGGTTGTCTGAAACACGCCAATTATCAATACATCCAAAACATCCACCAAACTGTCAACAAAATGGCAGACAGTGAGCACTGATACCACTACTGTTGTGGACGATTTTGAGAGGCAGCGATCTTTATTAATGTTGCTTCTACTAGAGGTCCTTGTTGACCAGGTGGCCTGTTTCTGAATGATGATGTTCTGATTAAGTTAAGCAGAGATATTGAAAGGGCCCAAAACCTTGGATTCTGAACCATGATGTTAGTTACATTTAGCCTTTGACTTTGCTACTCTTTGATATTTATATGTTAATGAAGCTTTGTTCAATTTTATTTAAAAAACAAATGTTTTAACACATCGTGTAGAATAATATTTGGTAATGACATTTTCATTACCCCCTAAAGTAGCAATTCAACCACGGTGTACTCTTCACCAGCACATCTTTCTCACCAACCGTACTCCGGTCCCATTAACAGCATTAAATTCTGAGAATGTACAATGTCAACTTTTAGTTTGGAACTTCGGGAATATTTTGTTTGTGTTACAAATGGCTACCAAATGGCAAACCACTGCAGAAGCACATGCTAAACAGCTTAATTCCACAGTTCACCGCATGATAATGTCTATAATATTAACCTCAGAAGCTATAGCGAGCAGAACAAAATCAGTATCCATGCTGATAATATAATTTAAGCTAGGCATTCGTTGCTATAAAGAGTTATGAATATTGATTTATTGAAAAAGAAAGATATCCATAGTACAAGGACATCTTGGATGTTACATCCCAAATTGAGACGTTACAATTTACCATTACTAGATAGAGTAAATGTGAATTCTGAAGGTAAATTAATGATGCGTGTACCTCGTTTTCAATATGAATGTTGTTTCATTTGATGTTATTCTTGGTGAAATACTGCATAAAGGAGAATATAAGGTTATTGATTTATGAATAATCTAACTTTTGAAATGTTTCATGTATTCTGCTTTGTTTTGAGCATATGATTCCCGTTGTCGTGACATGGTGTGCAGGAAGCAGGTTCGTACCTCCAGGCAGAGGAGAGATATCACTCGGGGAAGAACTTGGTCGGGTAAACAGTAATGGATACCAACTGGACATACACACACAAACCTTAGAACTGTGTAAGCTAAGTCATTGTTCTGGTTAAAGGTAAGTCATCTGTAGGCTTGTCTAGTATCATTAGGAGTCGTGTCTTCTTCTGAATGTGTAAACAAGTGATGCTTGCCAGTATAACCTTATAAATGATAAGTTCTGGTTAGAGGTGGATATGTGTATTTGTACATACGAATACGATATGTACAAGTACCCATAAGTACATTCATGTCGATACAAACGTATTAAGCAGATGGATATGCCATACGTATGTGTCGATATAAATGTATTTATGGATACTTATACATGTAGTATATATACAGATATATATACAAGTATACATACCCACGGCTAACGAGATAAATGAATTATATATTGTAACAATATCTTGCCTCTGAAATTATACGAATACATATATATAAATTTACATGTTTAATGTATAATGTAAATGAATATATATGTATTAGTATAAAGATAAGTATTTCAATATATTTAATATTATATTAAAATATTAATATAATATAGTTTAAAATGTATACAATATTATTTAAATTGATAATTTAAATAATTATACATAAACTATATTATATAAGTATTTTAATAGAATATATAAAATATATTTAAATAAAAGATCAAATGAAATGTAAACTAAACATTTTAAACACTTTTATAAATAAGAATGCAAATCTGGGAAGAGCATAAAAATCGCGAAATTCTTAAAATCGCGGATTTCTCAAATGAATTCGTTGAAATGTTAAACTTCAAATTTGAGCTTGAATAAATGCGTCATTTTTACTTTGAAAACTTTATTAAAATATTGAAGATTTACCAAAGCGAAATAAAGAAGAAAAAACGCGAAAATGCTGAAGGAAAATGAAAAAACGCACAGAGAAATCGCGCGACTAGGGCCAGGCGTCGGAAAATAGATGAGATATTTCATGCTTTGCAAAAAGAATGAAATGTGGACGCCATTTGAGCAAGGAAAAAGTCTGAAATGGAAACTTGGCATTTAACCTAACTGTAAAAACGCGCCAGATTGAGAGTTGTCACGTTTTTAACAGTCTGAAACAAATTCAAAATGAAATAAACTTCTTGCTGTCAAACATGGAGGTCGAAACCCTCACCATATTGATACACGTTTTTAGTTTGAAACATTCTTCAACCTGCTGGCAGTTCTGGCGCCATAGAAGGTGGAAATCAGTTTTAAAATTAACCTATAAATATACCTGCGTTTGGCATTCTTACTCACACGAATTTACAGTCAAGTTTTCTTGAGCATTTTATAGCTAAAAAGTGAATTCGCCATAGTAGAGAAATTGCTAAGTTATTTTGTTAATGTGAGGTATTCTCTGAACAAGAGAGCAGAAGTTTGAAATTGCTGGTAATCTTTGAATAGAAGAGGAGTAAACAGGAATTGCCCTTTTACTGTGTTGAGTATTTGGTTTCAAGAATCCAAGCTGAAAGTGATCTGAGTAAAGGCCAGTGAAGGAGCTATCTTCCAAACCTGTGGAAAAGCTAAATCAAGCATGCTAAACTCTTACTTTACATATTTAGCTAGTATTCCAGAGTAATCTGATAGGTCTCTGAATTATAGTCATGGCTGGAAAGAAATGAGTTTGATTGTCTTAAGATTGAATTAAAAAGAATAATAGTTTCTTAACCATTATCATGAATATAGTCTTTTCCTGGCTTTTGTTGTCAGTGGTGTACGTTTTACATTAGTTAATGGAAAGTAATCTGCATTGTGTTTAAATGGCTCTATATAATGAGCATATGCTTGGGTATAAATAATAAGTACTAGGAGTGAGTCAAGAATAATTGCAAGTTATAGTCTACATCTAAATACAATCAACTTAGTCAAGTTATTGTATCCCTAGGATGTGTATATTCTGAATTAGGGCGTCAGTTGTAGTAACTTGTTAAATGGATTCTTCTTTCCAACTGTAAGATGTTGTAGGAAGTCTAGGGTACGGACTACCCCGATAGACCAACCTACGCGTAGAATTAAGATAGCCTTAAGTCAAGTTGAACCTGGCTAGTGAATGTGACATATGACCTATGTTCTTCGTTGAACGTAAACACTTTGGCCAAAGTAGTGTAAGGAACCATTTCGTTGTTGTACTACACTGTCAGTTCACCGTGATTCCGAAATACAACCTAGTTTGTGATTTGCCGTTAGCACGAAAGCTAGTTTTGTAGAATCACAGCACTATGTCCAGTTGGTAGTCATTAAAGGTTACCCAACCCATCTCTTCTTCGAAGGGAGGGCCGTTCATTGAAAAATGATCGTGCGGGGGACCGCATTATAAGTCCGTGGTTGGCGGAAAAACGCTCGAGTGATGTTTCTCCTCCACGAACACCCGACGGATGCTCCAAAGCTTGACAGGACGGATTCCTGGACCACCTTATTTCTATTGGTGTCAAAAGCCTACGGGCTATGTATGTATGTTTCTCTTCATGCTTTGTAATTTCATTTGAAATGAAATAGTTTAAAGATGCAAAAGATGTTTCTTATTTATGTTTTGAAAAGAAATTGTTTAATCAAAATGGTATTGTTCTTACTTTTATGTATGAATTGTAAAGTTTTAATTTTATCGTACAAGTGTGTTCGTTACAATGTTGCAAAGTATTTTGTTGAATCCTAAAAAAGAGAGACCAGAACCAATTCAGAGTAGAAATTTGTTTAGAACAAAGTGTAAGGTAACAGGAAAATGTTGCAAAGTTATTGTGGACAGCGGTAGCACCGATAACATAGTATTTGAAGAAATGGTGAATAAGTGGAAATTAAAGAGAATCAAACATTCTAGCCCAAACGAAGTTTTGTGGTTGCAAAAGGAGCATCACTTGTTGGTGAATGAACAATGTTTAGTTAATTTTCAGATTGGAGACTACAAGGATGAAATCATGTGTGGCATAATGCCAATGGATGCATGTCATATTCTTTTGGGCAGACTGTGGCAATTTGATAGGCAAGCTGTTCATGATGGCCAATTGAACACATATGCAATCAAGAAATATGGAGAAGAATACATATTAAATCCATTGAAGATTAAAGAAGAGGAAAATGAAGACAAGCCAAAAGTATGCTTGGTTTCCGGAAAGAAATTTTTAAAAGAATTCAAAGGTGAAAAGGCATGTTTTGCATTAGTTCCCAAATTTACAACAGTTGGGACAATGAATAAAGAAGATGAAATACCCATGGAAGCTCAAGAAATTTTGAAAGATTATGCTGATATATTGTGAAGAGCACAAAGATATATTGAGAGGGGAGGGGCGGGCTGTGAATCAATATATCAACAAACTTTTACCCTCTCAACTTTATCAACTTTTAAACTTCAACACAATATCAACTATGCAATAAGACACAATATGATCAAGTTGACATCAACAATTTTATTTTATATTTCTATATGAAATTACAAAGATTGCAGGCACCAACCTACTTGAATCACCAATTTTGTAGTTTAGTAGGCACCAACCCCTTAATCTAATTTAGTAGGCACCAACCTACAAGGAGCACCAACCCCTAACGTTCGTAGGCACCAACCCCTACTTGTCAAGCACCAACTTAGCAAAAATAATAACTTAAAGAACAATGTTCCACCTTCAATGTTGCTTGTTCAACAGATGATGGACAATTCTGCTCAAATATATTTCTTTCAAATCTGATCCGAATCACACTAAGTTCTTCTTTTCAAATCTGATCCAACATATGCACAACTTCTTTTCTCAATCTGATTACAATTATGCTTACTCTCTTTCTTTAAATCTGATCCAAACTATGTACCACTTCTTCACACAAAACTGGTCATAATCATAGCATCAACTTCTCATAACTTTCTGTCTTGAGATCTGCCCAAATTTCTCCTCTATTTCTGCATAGACTCCTATATTTATGCTCAAACTCTTCCTTTATCTCTGCTAGATCTTCTTCTTTTATATCAGCATACTCTTCTTCTATTCATGTAAGTATTTCTTTATCTCAGTATAGTCTTTTTCTAGATCGGCACTATCTTCCTTTAGATTTTTGCCTCTTACTTCTCTATAATTCTGCCTCTTAAACTCCTTCAAATCTGTTTATACTCTCCATTCAAATCAGCATTCATACCTCTTCTATATCAGCATTAACCTTCCTTTCAAATCTGCTCATAATGTTTTCTCACAACTCAGAAATATATGTCATTGTGTTGCCTCTTCCTCTTCCTTATACTAAGAAAATATTTCATTGAATTGCTTGCTTTTGTTCACACAATCTTCTATAAATCTGCCATGATACTTCTCACAATTCCATCTTCAAATCTGAATATAAACTTCCTAAAAATCAGATTTTCGTATACTTGGATTTGTTGGTGTCTTTATGATATTATACTCTCACCGCATTCCACACACTTCAAATGCTCACCCAAAGTTTCCTTTTAAACTTGTGAAACAAGGTGACTTAAGCGAATGTTCATAACCTTTCAAAACAAAACAACACAACTTTCCAAACAATCACATCCCTTCACACAATCCTCTCTTCACAAATCTGATTTATAAATTCACTTTAAAACTGCACTATCTTTCTTAATATTCAACTCTCAATTTTCATATACATTTGTCATATATGTATTTGCACTTGACCTTCATATATGGCAGCATATCTTCATCAATATGAATCTCAAATGGAATTCATATTTCTGCCCTTTAACCCTTTCTCAATCTGCTCTTATTCATAGAATATTCATTACACACACTCCTTCAAATGTTCCTATCATTTACCTCTTATACCTTTTCAATAGATATGTCTTTTTTGGATGGATATGTCTCTTTGTTTCTAAAAGCCCTTCACAAACAAATTGCAGCCCTTCCCTTAACAATTTTTGTTCTCTAGTGATTTTGTCTTATTCACTTTTGTCTTCTCCTCCAAATTGTCCTCTTTGCAAAATATATCACTTGAAAATTGTTGGTATCCACAAGGTATTCACACCATACAAAACAGATCGTTGCATGTGTATATCAAAGCATGGTGATTTTGAAATGACTTCAAACCGTCTTTTATATCATCCTTGTTTCTATCCTTCAAAAGAGTCGGCCTCTAACATTTTTCTCTCCAATGTTTAAATCTTTAATTTAAACATACTCTCCAACATGTAACGGATATAATGGGAAACTCTTATTACATCGGGCCACTCTTATTATAACGGGCAAATATTACATCAATGATTTCATTAATTACTCTGTGCCTTTGACATCAATGACAACATATTCCAACAATGATGACTATCTTGTCCATGCATATTTGACATCAATGACAACATTTCTAACATATTGATGGAGTTGCCCGACGGATTGCCCCCCATGAGGAGCATGTCATTGGATGGATTTGATTCTTGGTGCAAGTTTGCCAAACAAGGCACCATATAGAATGTCACCCAAGGAGAATGAAGAAATAAATAGGCAAGTGTAAGAGTTGCTTGATAAGGGGCTGATTAGAGAAAGCTTGTGTCTGTGCTATTCTAGCAGTGTTGGCACCAAAGAAGGATGGAGATTGGCAAATGTGTATGGATTCGAGGGCAATAAATAAGATAAACATCAAATACCAATTTCCATTACCAAGAATGGATGATATGATGAATTTCTTGAGTGGAGCCAAATATTTCACTAAGATTGATTTGAAGAGTGGTTACCATCAAATAAGAATAAGAGAGGGGGATGTATGGAAGACCGCTTTCAAAACCAAAGATGGATTGTATGAATGGTTGGTAATGCTGTTTGGATTGATGAACGCTCCAAGCACTTTCATGAGATTGATGAACGAAGTTTTGAAGCCATATCTTGGTAAGTTTGTGATTGTATATTTAGATGATATTTTGATATTTAGTGAAACAAAAGAAGAGCACTTGCAGCATGTTAGAGTTGTTTTGCGAAAGCTGAAAGAAGAAAATTTAATGGCGAATTTGAAAAAATGTAGTTTCATGGAGGAAGAATTGGTGTATTTGGGTTTTGTAATTTCCAGCAATGGTCTAAAAATGGACCCGAAAAAAGTAAAAACAATTGTTGAGTGGCCTTCACCAAAGAGTATGTTTGAAGCAAGAAGCTTCCATGGATTGGCAAGTTTTTATAGAAAGTTCATCAGAAATTTCAATTGGATATGTGCACCAATTACGGAGACAATGAAAGATAATAAAAAGGAATTTGTTTGGATAGCTGCAGCAAAAAGAAGTTTTAATATTTTGAAGGCAAAAGTGATGGAGCAGCCCATGTTAGCACTTCCCGATTTTGGAAAAGTGTTCCAATTTGATTGTGATGCAAGTGGGACATCGAGGGGGAGTTCTAAGTCAAAAGGGCAAACCAATAGCTTACTTCAACGAAAAGTTAAATGAGGCAAAGAGGAAATACTTTGTGTATGACAAAGAGTTTTATGCAATTGTGCAAGCACTTAGAAGTGGAGACATTATTTGCTACTGAAGGAATTTGTATTGTACATCGATTATCATGCATTGCAATTCATTAACAACCAAAGTAAGTTGAGTCAGAAGCATGTGAAATGGGTTGAATTTCTTCAAAGCTATTCATTTGTTTTAAAACATAGAAGTGGAAAATCAAATAGAGTTGTTGATGCATTGAGTACAAGGTATTGTTATTGAATGAGCTGAGAGTAAATGTTGCTAGTTTTGATTGTATGATAGAGTTGTATGAGGAAGATGCTAATTTTAAAAAAGCTTGGGCAACGTACAAAAGTCCAATGGGAGTGGATAGAACTCCATGGTTGGAGTATTTTATTCAAGAGAAATTGTTGTTTAATGGGAAGAGATTGTGCATACCTCAAGGTTCCATGAGGGAAAATTTGTTGAGAGAAAAACATAGTGGAGGTTTGGGTGGTCATTTTGGAGTGGAAAAAACATTGGCATAGCTAAGTGAAAGGTATTATTGGCCCGGAATGGATGCAGATGTAAAAAGAATGGTGCAAGGGTGTCGAGTATGTCAATATGCAAAAAGAGAGACAAAACACTGGATTGTACCAGCCATTGCCAATACTGGAGAGACCATGGGAATGCATTAGCATGGATTTTGTTTTGGGTTTGCCACGAACACAAAGAGGTAATGATTCATTTTTTGTTGTAGTGGATAGATTCTCAAAAATGGCTCATTTTATACCATGTAAAATGTGTAGTGATGCTTCCCATATAGCTACTTTGTTTTTCAAAGAAATAGTTTGGTTACATGGCTTGCCAAGAAGTATTATTTCAGACCAGGACACAAAATTTGTTGGTCATTTTTGGCATACTTTGTAGAAGAAAATGGGAACACAATTGGGTTTTAGCTTAGCCTACCATCCTCAAACCGATGGTCAAACTGAAGTTGTGAATCAAAGTTTGGGTAATTTATTGAGGTGTTTGGTTAGAGATAAACCAAATCAATGGGATCTAACATTGGCAAGAGTTGAGTTTTCTTAATAATAATTTAGTTAATCGAAGTGCAGGAAAGAGTCCGTTCCAAATTGTGTATGGGTACAGCCCCAGGGGCGAAGATGAGTTGAGGGATAGTGCAGATTTGAGTAGGAAAACTCCTGTAGCAAAAGTTTTTTCCAAATACATACATGATTTGCTTAAAGAGGTGAAGGAGAATTTGGAGAAAAGTGCTAAATATAAAGAATATGTTGATGCACATAGAAGAGTGCAAGAATTTCAGATTGGTGATTTGGTGATGGCACATTTGAGGAAGGAGAGTTTCCCATAGGGAATATACAATAAACTAAAGTGGAAGAAGATAGGCCCGTGCAAGGTTTTGCAGAAGTTCTCATCGAATGCATATGAGATTAAGCTTCCAATTGGCATTGATATTTCTCCAATATTTAATGTTGCAGATTTGTATCAATATTATGAAGGTGAATCAAGTGGACAGCAAAATAAACTTTCAGATTTGTCGGGTATACATGAATGGATCCATCAATTGCTGAAGAGAAGATTTGAAGAAGTTGATCAAATCATTGATTCACACATAGCCAAGAAGACAAAGAGAAAGGAATATTGGAAATATCTAGTTCATTGGAAAAATCGTGTAGCAAATGAGGCTTCTTGGGTTAGTGCTTCAGACTTGGCGAAGTTTGGGATCTCAGTTCCAACCTTGCCAAAATGTTCATGAGCTACACACTCATGGAACATTTTTGTACCCAGTGTGTTTGATGCTGGAGCATCCGGGTATGCCAGTTATCCACATCAACCCAAAAATATTTATTGGTTTGATTGTTTTGATTTTTGTTGTGGTGTGTGTGTGGTCATTTGCAAGCGTTCGATACTTGGTGATTCCATTACATGCCACCATGGTGTTTCAATCTGGAAGTTTCTTTTAAAACTCATGAAAGCTATTTTGTTTTTTTAAACCTCATGCACAATTAGAGTTTATTTTGCTAAAGTATATTTAAAGATTAATATTTAACTCCCTAATGCTTG